>JAQIXS010001851.1:0-26406 GCA_034700785.1 Rossiulus vilnensis | reverse complement strand
GAAAATGTATTTAGTTCATCCGCGAATTCGTATTTTCCCTTTTCAGCAAATCTATTTTTTTTAAAGTTTTTGGCGCAACAAGAGCAAGCGTTTCCTACGGACGAGAAGGTAGTCGCAAAAACTCAAGTAAGTTGATTAATTTGGCGCTTTAAATGTTACCGTATATCAAACAAATTTGAGCGACTTTGAGCGCAACGTTTGATCATTTTCATGTTGATAATCTTCTAGAATGTTGTTTTGCGTCATTTGAATCTTCTGTTGGGTTACAGTCCAGCAGAAAAAGGATTCTGCATTCCACCATCAAAGATGAGGTGCGATTTGGTTGTAACCGGTTCGAACTAGTTTCTTTGCGGATTCAAATTCACTATTTTAAAATTTTACAAATTTGATGCTTTCTTCTTCTCGATTTGTAGGCTTTCGCCCGTCTTCAACGCTTTTCTTTCCAACTTGCCGCGGGTGAGTGGGGACCATTCTTCAATCCATCCCTAGTTATTATTGTTCACTCGTAACTTGAGTGTTACGTCGCAAGTTTTTCTTGCAAAGTTGCGAGTGTTTCTATGTTGCGTTTCATTAAATCATCGTTTTGTAGGTCCTCGATCGCAACTTCAAGATGGCCAACATTCTACTACCCATCTGCGTCCCTGTGCTGTTGTACTGCCCAGCTCCTTTCCGAAGCTCGGCCGAAGCTCCTAACCTCGGTTATAGCCTCTGGTGCCTCGAGCCTCGATCTCGACACGCGTGGCTGCAATCGGTGGCTGTGTTAGTCTATAAAGTGGGTAGCGTTGTTGTGTGCTTTTTTTTTCTGTCGCCTTATTAAGCAATCCAAGAAGCTGATACATCGCCATTGTTTCGCCGCAGTATCGCTATAACATCCCACCATTGTCCAAGCAAGTGATGTCGTTGGCTAGAATTGTGTTGAACACGTTGACGTTTCACACTCACCGGTGCCGAGGTTTGCTCAACTCGAACTTGAACAACATCGTGAATGCGCCACAATCCAGAGGTATGTGCGTGCCTCAGGAGGCAACTCGGGTTATTGCGCGGCTGAGTGGTCTGACGTTTTAGAGCTCGAGGTTTTTCATTCATTACTAATGAAGAAGACAAGAAGCTCGCTTTGCGCTGGTCGATGAGAATGTTCGATAGCATCTTGTCGTGGCCCGTTGGTACAAATACTATGGAGAATAGAAAAATCTTACAGATTCGATAAAGGCTCAGCAGAGCTTACCAAATTCAATTCAACCGTCAGATCCTTCAGGAGCATTGCAATTGTTTAACTCTTGATTTGTCATACAAGAAATGAGCATGATGTCAGCAGGGGAGCTCTGTAACATACAAGAGAGAGACACGCCTCCTTACAGTCCGAGATCAACGATGGAAGGAGTGATAGTGACCATTACAGCCCCCGTCGAGGGAAAGGTTCACTATCAGAAAATGACGGTGCCCTCGGATGACCAGGTCCCTGCTGCTTCCGACCTGGAGGTAAATTAGTGCGGCAGATGGCACGGTGCTTGAGCATTAAGAACTGTCAGATTAATGCTGCGGTTAACGTTTGCACGTGTAGCACTGGAAGCTTCGCAAAGGGGCGGATTTTCCCAGCGACGTTGATGACGTTGAGCCTGAATTGGAGGCCATTCCAGAGAGCATTCCTGAAAGTCCGAAAAGCGAAAGCCCGCAAGCGGATAGTTTACAGGTAAGCTATGTCACGTGGCAGTTTGATAGGGTTGAGTGTTCGTACAGAATGAAACGAATTTCGTGGAATATGGAGAAATGACCGTCATAAATTATAAAGTCGCTTTCGCTTCCAGGATTCTATCGAGGAGTTGGACAGTGCAGACGTGCCGTATGCCGAAAAAGCCAAAGTCCGCATAGAGAGCGGGGTCGCCTACGCCGAAGAAGGTCTGGTGATCATCAGTCCTCCTTTTGAGAGGGCCATCAAGGCGATGGTCAAGGTCCAGACTGAAGGCGTGGAACGCAGAATGGTCCAGCAGATTCGGGAATTCAATCAATCCTTCGACAAGGACAAGCGGGTCTCCATCGGCGGGGAAGAACACCGGCGCGTGCTTCTGAATGCTGGGGACAGTTTTGGGGACGAATCGGACGACATCCGACAGATGACCATCCAGGCCGATTCCGTCTTCATCGCCAAACTGGAGCCCTACGTTCGAGAATCTCCCAAAGACGTCGGGGCGGAGACTGCGGCTAGCGACGGATCGAGCCCCTCTCGCAAGGGCAGATATCCGCTGATCAAGAGCACCTCGATGCCACCCGCACCCATGGCCGCGAAGGCGGACCAAAAATGCGCGACTAAATTGCGCTCGTTAGACGAAACTTGCTCCACGGTCAACGGCGGCAAAGCGGGATCAAGTCGCTGCCTGGAAGTGCTGGACGTAGGCCGACTGGAGAACGTGACCCACCGTCGTGCCGAGCCAGCCGTGGTCTCGCAGAAGGGGAAACGCGTTCCGCCTTACCATTTCCAGCCGATTCAGTCGCATCCGCTCACCGTGGAGAGTAATAAAGCTAGCGCCGAACCACGCGTCGCGCACAAGGCCATAAAGGTGGAGCCGAAGACGTCTTCCTCCATCAAGCAGTCGGAGTCGCCTGCCGTCGCCAAAACGACCTACAACCCGAACGTGCCGTGGAGCATTCAGATTCACTCTCCAATAAAACTGGAAGCCATCTTGCCGCCGAAGCCGAGTCCCGAAAGACTCTTGCCAGTCGGACCGATGACTAAAACGGCAGAGACCCCGCCAGAGAAGAGGTTTCACGCTGCGGCTTTCGAACCGTGCGCATCCGGATCTAGGGCGGCGCCCTCGAGGCAGCCCACTGCTGCGGAGTCGCCTCCCGCTCTGCTGGCTGCCGAGCAGCAGCCTCTGTTGGACGACAGTCAGACCGTGCCGAATACGAAATACGATACAAGGGAACCTTCGCATACTTCCTTGCTGAATAAGGTGTGGCAGGCGTTTGACGGTTTGAAGCCGTCTGCCTCTAACCAAAGAGGGGAATCCGACGTATTGGAGAGTGTCGTCGTCGATCACGGCGATGGACTGCACGTGGCCACTGCGTCGGTGGTCAGAGTGTGCGGAGAGGAACCTTCGGGTCTCGTCGAAGCGGGCACCGTTTCCGTTCGACAACCCGTGGTCGCGTTTATGAAGGACGAGCCGGTGCGACCGGCGAGAGACTCCAGTGTTTCGGAATCCGCTTCACTCTTGGCCGTCACTCCGCAGGTGGAACCCATCAAGGCGTCGTTAAGCCGACTGCCAAAAACGAATTTGATGTCTTCGGAAAGAGGTGCGGAAAGCAAGGTCCCCAAGGAATCGGCTGCTTTTCTCGCCACATCTTTCGCCGTCCCCGTGCCACTGCCCCACTGGAGCGGTGGCGATGTCCTCAAGGAGAGCCTCAGTGCCGGCACGGTGATTGCGGCATCGCCCGGAAATACTGACGACTCGGGTGCCAGACCAACGTTCGCTTCTACGGACGACATCGGGCTGAAAAGAAGCGCAACGTCCAGCTCGGAGGGCTTTTCTTCCAAAGGGTTGCAGAGACTTTATCCTTCTTTCCGACTCTCTTCTGAGTCGCAAACTAAGGTGTGTTTCGAAAGTGTTTTCTTTTCAAATGTATTCTGCCACATGTGTATAATGGCATTATTATTATTATTATCATCGTTTAAAGCCTGCGCCTAGCCCTTGTCCGAGTCCCAGACAGCTGACAAAGGCGTTTGACGCTCATCTGGATTTATTGTATCAGAGCAATTTAACTGGATTAGAAGGGGAATCGCCTTTGGACCAGGATTCTTCGCCTTTCCATTTCCTAGAAAAACACTCTCATCGACACGAGCACGGTGAGTTGCGCGGGGTTTCTCAAGCGCCCCGCTTTTTTCTTAGTGGATTTCGACCGGCTCCTTTAACCGATATTTTCTTATATCGCTCTAGAGGAAAATAGAGTCAAAGGGCATTTTCGTCAACGGCGGCAGAGGAAAACGGCCATTGACCCTCAGAAAATGGCTGAAATGAGAAACACGGGCAACAGGTGCGTCAGACGAAAGCCGGAGTTTGCTGGAATGTGAACCAAATGTTTCAGACGGTCGTTTTATCCTAGTTATTGTTTGAACCTCGGATGATGGATGAAGGCATTCTTTCTTCGAGTGCGGTAATAATTGGATTTCTGTTTGTAACATGGCAGGAAATCGCGCAAGGGCGATCTTGCTGGCAGTGGGTCTCGCTCCTCCGCTCAATCTGGACCGAAAGGAGCCGAAGAGGTGATGGTGGATCGCTGCCCCGAATGCGGATCTGCTCTCGAACACTACAGCGAAGAGGAACTGGGTTTGTGCATTGTGATTCTGGCCACCTATATCCACCGAGAACCCACTTCCATAGCGTCGCTGTTGCCAGAGATACTGCACACGGTTTCCAGGTGATTCCCGAGTTGATTCCTTCGTCCTCCTTTGTCTCGCATCTGCGCCGGTGTTAAGGGTTTACTTCGTATAATTTATCCATAACCAGAGTCGCTTCCAACGTGTTGTATCCTTGGGAAAGTGAGAACAACATGTACGTTCCAGGCAATGTCAGAAGCGTTGCGCGACAATTTCTCCGCTGCGTTCTTCACCAGTTGGCTCCCAGCGGAGTCTTCGTTCAAATTTTCCAATCGACAATCGATGGTAAGCCTTCCTATGGACGTCGCACTGATTTTCAAAGACCGAATCGAATCTAATTTCTGCACAAAGCAATGAGATACGAAGTTGACACACAGTTTTTTTTAATAGAACCAGAATTTTTTAAGACTATCGCTTTGGCTCTGACGGACTTCAACGAGTTGAATCCTACCGCTCCGCTCCAGCTTCTGCTGGAGGGCCTCAACGAGAAAAAAGTCCTTCCGTCTGAGGGCATCATGCGTATCTTGAACAACATGGCTTCTTATATGGACAGCCTCCAGCTGGATATATCCGCTTCCGTTTGGGGCAGCATTTTACCCCAGTTCGAGGCTTTCTTTCGTAAACTGGTTTTGATTTTGCCTTCCGACGTGGACATGACTCCCACCTTGCGCATATTCTGCAACATACTGCACGTCCAAGGACTTAATAGCTTCAAAGTAATTTCGTTTAAAGGGGATCCACCATTCATTAGCTTATAATGCCTTCGCATTTCTTAACTTTATATGTATATTGTTTGAGGAGAACTTTAAAACAAAATAATCGTCAGAAATGCTTAGCATTGCGGCTATCGACTGTTGGTTCAACTTTATATGTTATCCGCGCAAATTTCCGTCGTTAATTTCGTTAATATCGGTGTTTCTCCTTGCGCAGACCATCCTCGACCCATTCTCCAAAATTCTCGCCTTCGCCATACAGCATAGCAGTTTCAAATATCAAATCTTACTCGATTTATGTCATCTGTGCAACCGAGCTTTTTCCAAAGTAAGTTTCCCGGACTGTTGGCTGTGTGGATTTGAGGGTCGTGGAAAACGCAACGATCGCAGTTATGAATTTTTCTTTGGAATACTCGCTTTTGTAGGAACGAGATAAACTTTACATGTCGAGGACCGTGGTTTTTGAACTGGTGCAGGCGTTAAAGTTCAAGACCAACATTCCGGATGAGAATTTATTAAGGCTGGTGCAAGTGAGTCTTCTTTGTTTATCCAACCGCCAAGTGGTGAAAGGCGTTTCATCTTGCCCTTCTCGTGTAGTTCATAATCCAGGATGCCGGCGGCACTCTCGGTCCCAGCATAATCTTGGAAGATATCGGAGCAACCACTTGGGACGTGCAGAACATGATAAACACCAGCTCGAGCGAGTGCATGAGGCAGTATTTCGCCGAGGCGTTGGATTTCGTGGCCGATGTCCACACCCTTAGCAAAATAAAGGTTTCCTATTTTGTCCCGCTGTAGAGCCTCTTTTATCGATTTCACAAATTACAGTTTGTTTGAAAATTCCAAATATTCGCCAGCTACGCTTGAAATTTCTTTATAAATTTACTTCTGTGCGTTTTCAGAGCAATTTCAAAGGCACTTTGGTCGGCTTGAACGAAGACACTTTAGGCGGCACCCTGAAAGCGGGCATCGCTCAGTACTTAGCCTTGGAAATCACGCGCGGAAACAATCGAGAAAATCGAGCCACGAACAGATATTTACCCTGGCTGTACAACCCAATGCCCGCAGTCCAGCAAGGGTTAGTTTTACGTCGTCATTGACTTATTTCCACGAATGTTATATCAGATGAAAAATCAATGTTTAAATTCATAACGAGTGAATGTTTTGGGCTTATGTTATTTTGACGTCCACTCGGGATTGAGGGGAAGTGTAAAGGAAACACTTGATGTCTTTTAGCGTATTTCGGGATTAATTTTTCCTCGCTTTGTCTCGCGTTCCGTTCTCATCCGAGAATTGTTCTTGTTTTTAGTCCGAAAGAATTCATCGACTGCGTGACTCACATCCGCTTGCTTTCTTGGCTGCTCCTTGGCTCCCTGATCCACATGATGGTCGTTGGCAACAATAGCAATCTCGTGTGCCAGCCGATTCCTTTGGAAGCCAGCGCGCACGTCGCCGATCACGTCCAAGTCATCCTGGCTGGCTTTGCCGAGCAGTCCAAGGTAACGGCCGTCGTAAAAAGCGCAGTTCGGGACGGTGGGGTGCCGAGTGAAGGACCAAATTCATTTTGTCGTTTTCTTGTTTTTTTTTTATTTTTATTTTAGGCTTCCGTTTTGCACATGTCTTCATTGTTTCATGCATTCATTTTGTGCCAGGTAAAATCATTCCGCTAATAGCTCGACGAATTTCTGTTTACATTTGTATCTTATTCCGCTTTTGCCAAAATGTTCGTTTATGTTTGCCACGGTAGCTGTGGACCATGTACTGTGAGCAGTTGACGTCCATGAACATGCCCGGAAGCGAGCCTTACCACGCAGCTTCGCTCACCATCGTGGACTTTTGGGCCAAAGTCACTCCTGGAATTCTGCAGTTGCTGTCCCATTCCAAAGTGGTAAGTCACTCGCTTCTGCGAGTGATTTTTCGTTGTTCACGACACGCATGTTTGGTTGTTTTTTCGTGATAAGCGGCTCGGTTTTCGGCCATCAGGCTCCTCTCGCGCATTTTCCGAGCGATCGGGTCGAATCGAGAACGCCTACAGAACTTCCTTCAAGTTCAACCAACTAGTTCGTTTGAAATCTCGACTACTTCACTCTTTGTTTCTAATAATTGTAAGCGAAGAAAATATTCTTCGGGCGAACTGCGCGACTTATACGCAGTGATAACTGCTGGCACTGCTAATCACTTTGGCTCTAAAAGCGCTGCGTAGATAAATGAGAACGCATTTTTAACTAAGTGTATTTTCTCCTGGTAATACAAACTTTTGTTTCAATTTTAATTTGCGCTCGCTCACTCCCGTCTCTTTTTCCCCCCAATTCTTCCATCAAATCGGCCATCTGTATAAGGATGGGGAATTCCAGGTTGGCCGTCTTTTATTCACTCGCTTTCATTTTTTTTCTCAACTTTCACCCCCAGGCACACGAAGCGGATGTTTCCTTCTAGACCTCTTAGCTTTTAATTGGCTCCTTTCAAAGCGCACATTGTCATCCAAGGCGCCGGAGTTTTTTAAAAATGTACAAATTCGTATTTGCTTATTGCGTGCATTTGATACGAGACGCGTGGTTCTTTGAACGCTCGCTACGGTGCCGATGGGGGAGAAGATTGCGAAAATATTTTACTTTTGCCGCTTCCCTCTATCCTGTCTTTTCTACTTTTCTCATTATTCTTTTAGCAGTATATTCGGTTTTTATTAAATCTTTTATCAATAGATAGACCTAATTGCAACTTCTCTTTTAGCTAGCAGAGATGGTGACCTTACATTTTCTGAGTCTCATCGAAGCCCTCATAGAATGTAATTCCACGGTTTTAGCCAAGGTAATTTCGTTTACTCGAGGTACCACCCCCCTTCCTCCTTACTTATCAAAGCTCCATTCTTTATGATATCATTTATTAATTTTTAGTTGTTTGCCATGTGGAGACCGGTGCTGCGTTCCTACCAGAATCAGGTGGGTGTGGCTGCGGCTGCTTTTTTAAAAAATAATTTCCAAGGCGAACGTTTTTTATAAGTTGTTTTTTTCTTCTTCTTCTTCTTAGCTTCCCGGTCATCTGGTGGTTCGGCTTCAGGCTTGCGAGAACCGCCCTCCTCCTTCTCAGACCAAAGACGAGACCGCCTCGACCACGGCTATCCTACTGAAATGGGTGCAACGCTTGCAGTTCAAAATGGGACAAATCGAGCTGCAATCGTCGGCCGCCACGCAATTCTATTCAGTCTGAAGATGAAATTTAGGACGCAAAAATCGTTTCCCTCAAAAAGTCTTTTAAAGCCGTGTTTTTGCTCGCGCATAAGCCGCAAAAATGGATCTTAGTTTCAAGAAAGAAAAATAAATAAATTATGCATGAAATTAACTTTTACTTAGTTAATTAATGAGAGTCAATTTGATTTCTTGAAGCAAATTTTAAATTTTGAAAGTGTGTGTGTGTCTAAGCCGCACCCCAATTTCAGATCTTAAACTTTTGGGGGACGGGTGCGGCTTATGTGCGAGCAAATACCGAATGTTTACGTTTTGAAACTATTACTTTCGTAATGTTGGCAAATTGTTATTTATGCGTAAGTAGGATAGACTATATGCGTTAAGTGTAGCCATATTTATCAATCCTAAAGGATGAGCCGAAAGCATGCCCATCGTGCAAAAATATTACTCGCAAATGCTCGCACAATGCTTATTATAACTGCTCAATTTATTTTTCCTTATGTAGAATTGGTTGACCACTAGGGTTTCAGCTTTGGATTATAATTTCAAAATGCCCCGTTTATTTGTATTAAAATTTAGAAATTTGAATAAAAACAGTTAAAACGACCGCCTCAAACGGAGCTTCCCTGCATGGCAAAAAGGGGGCATTTTGAAATATAAAGCCAAAGTTGAAACCCTGATGGAAGACCAATTCTGCATTCTACAAAATAAATCAAGCAATTATAATAAGTATTTGAAGCAACAAAATGTGTCAGTAATATTTTTGCACGGTGCAGGGCACGCTTTAGGCTCATCCTTAAATTTTATCCAAAATGTTTTAGCAATGTGAAATCCCATAAACCCAGTGACGATTTCGTTGTTTTCCCGTTACTACGTCGTATAAATTATTTAATATATAAATTAATTCATCTAGAAATTATAAATGAATGAACATTTCAGGTCTGTCTCTTTTTTTTCTGTCGACGGCATTTTTTTTTAAACATGAGCCGCGCACAATGTACTGTACATTTCACTGGCTTTTGGGTATTTTGTAGAAATGTCCTGCATTTTGTTTTTAACTGGGAAAGGAAAATTCCTGTAAAAAAGTTTTGTGTCACTGCTGTTTGCTTGAAAAACGTATTTATATTTGCTCAATCTATTTTTCCTAATGTAGAATTGGTTGTCCACTAGGGTTCCAGCTTTAATTTATAGTTTCAGAAGACCCTGTTTACTTATTTTTTAAAAAAAATTAAGAAATTTGAAAACAAAACGCTGAACAAATTCGTAGGCGGTTGTGTCGCGTAACGTTTTTTTTTTCAAATTTCTAATTTTTTGTATAAATAAACTGGGGCATTTTGAAACTGCAAACCAAAGCTGGAACCCCAGTGGACGAACAATTTCACATTAGGAAAAATAAATTGAATAAGTATTTCAAGCAAAAAAATGTGCGAGTAATATTTTTGACACGGTGCAAGGCATGCTTGCGGCTCATCCTTAATATTTGTCTAAAGTGACTGCAAGAAATTGAAGAAAAATTATGCACCTAATGTCATGGACTGGTCTTAGTGTCTTGGGAGTCTTGGGTCCAGAGCGAGATTTTTGTGCTCCGTTGTAGAAGCGTTTTCGTTCCGGTCCGCGCGGTGGCGCTGAAGTCAGCCGAGCGAATGAGCATCGTTCTGTACGTGAATTTGGATTTTATTAGGCTGTGCAATTTGACATTCGGTCGAAGCAAAGTTATTTTACGACCCAAGCAAATAGCGATGTAATGTTCGTTGTCGGCTTCTGTTGAATAAAATCCTTCATTTAAAAAATGGACAGTCAAGGAAGGCAGGTGATCGTTTGCGATAATGGAACTGGCGTAAGTTTAATCTCTTTGCTGGGGGGGAAGTAATATACACTGTAGGAATGCAAAGAAAAAATCAACATTTGAGGGGGTGGCTGGAGTTAGATAATAAGAGAGTAACTTCACGTTTCTTGTTCAGTTTTTTTTTTTACTCGTTAATCCTAATGAAAATATTCCCGTTTTCGCAGTTTGTTAAATGCGGCTATGCGGGCGCCAATTTCCCAGCGCACATTTTTCCTTCTTTGGTCGGACGTCCAATCATCAGAGCGACTCACAAAGTTGGAGAAATCGAAGTGAAGGCAAGTACATCACGTATCTCATACGCACATCTGTTTCATTTTAAAAGGTTGATCGTTGATTCATTTCGCTTCTCGCACTTTCCAGGATCTGATGATGGGCGATGAAGCCAGCAACTTACGATCCATGTTGGAATTGAATTATCCCATGGAAAACGGAATTATACGCAGGTAAATACATGTACGTATATGTGCGTTGTATTTTTTTATTTTATTTAAAATAATTTATACGCTCTGTATACTGTGTATTATTGCAATTACAGCTGGGAGGACATGTGCCATCTATGGGATTATACATTCGGCAAAAGCAAAATGAACGTAGATCCGAGAGATTGCAAGATTTTGTTAACCGAACCACCCATGAATCCAATCAAAAACAGGGAGAAGATGATAGAGGCGAGCATAATGCTGCCTACTGCTTTTTTTGTGGATTCGCGGGAGTTTTATTTGTAATCTCATTTTTACGTACGATTTCAGGTGATTTTTGAAAAGTACGAGTTTTCCGGTGCTTACATCGCGATTCAAGCGGTTTTAACTCTATATTCGCAAGGTTTGAAAGTTATTTTAATTATTGGAAATACGTTGATTTTAATTTCTGATTTTACGGTATGGTTCTGTACCGTGCAAGCAACATTTTTCGCTTTTAATCGGTTGTTTAGGTCACGCTTGCATGTTTTCCGATTTTTTTCTTTTTTTTCTTTCGAAATAGTTGAAGTAGTTTCCGGATGTCGTCATTTTAATGAACAATTGTGGCATCGTAATTTCGGCGGGAGAATGAATGTATTCGCATGCGTTTAACCCGTGCTTGATTGACTAATCCCTTTTTCGTTTTCACGTATGTGATATTTCAGTTTATTTGCATGCATAAAATGTTTCCACAAAGTGGGAAAAAAAGCATGATTCGGGCGAACCAGTAAACTAACAAGTTGCACTCACATTTCTTAATTATCGGTGCGTAGAGTCTGGGAGTAAATGCGGGGATTTAAAAACTTATTAGTCATATCGCTAACTAATCAAATTAATGTTCGCATTTGTGAACTCCCGTGCAATTTGTTTGAAAATGTGAAAATGCTTTGATCAGATTGCGAGGCTATGCAGTGACAAAGAATGTTTAATGATACGTTATTCACATCTTATTTAGGATTATTAACTGGAGTGGTCGTCGATTCTGGCGATGGAGTGACCCACATATGCCCAGTTTACGAAGGTTTCGCGCTTCCTCATTTGACCAAGCGACTAGATATTGCGGGACGGGACATAACCCGATACCTTATCAAAGTAAGAATGACCTCAGGTGGTCAAATGAATCGAATAAACCCAACAGCGTACAACTCAATGCGCTATTTTTCTGCAGCTCCTCTTACTACGAGGCTATGCATTCAATCATACTGCCGATTTTGAAACTGTCCGAATGATGAAGGAGAAACTTTGTTACACCGCGTATGACGTCGAACAAGAGGAAAAACTAGCCACGGAAACCACGGTCTTGGTGCAAACGTACACGGTAAGCAGTGTGACGGTTTACGATGACTTTATTGGCCAATAACCTCTTAACATTTTATTTTTAAAATTCAGTTACCAGATGGACGTGTTATCAGGTTAGACCGGGAAAGATTCGAGGCCCCGGAGTCCTTATTTCAACCTCATTTGATAAATGTCGAGGGACAAGGATTAGCCGAACTGGTGTTTAATACGATTCAAAGTGCAGATATCGATATACGACCGGAGTTGTACAAACACATCGTGCTGTCCGGTGGCTCCACCATGTATCCGGGGCTTCCTAGTCGCTTGGAAAGAGAGATCAAGCAACTGTTTCTAGAAAGAGTGTTGCGAGGAGATACCGAAAAATTAGCAGTAAGTGACTGCGCTTTGTACTATCACAACTGTGCCATGTTTTTATCAGCTGAAACTACGGGTACGAAAGATGAACCTTCAAACCCTACCACAACAATAATAAAATGAAACGAAAATAGTTTTTTTTTAAAGAATTGAATTATTAATTAGAATTAGAACACAGAGATTAATTGATGGGCCGCGGTTTTAAAAAAATCCACTTGCACTCTTCCGTTTCATTGCAGAAATTCAAAATCAGAATTGAGGATCCTCCGCGACGAAAGGACATGGTGTTTATCGGCGGTGCTGTTTTGGCCGATGTAATGAAAGACAAGGAAACGTTTTGGATGTCCAGGGAAGAATACCAAGAAAAAGGAATGAGGGTGCTGGAAAAGTTGGGCGTCCGTGCCAGCTAATGGAGAAATACAACTAAAGGAATTGCGAGTAAATATAACCGAGTTATCCATCTTTTATTCTGTTCATTAAGGCTTTTCTTCAAAATGTTCTTATGCGCAACAGTTGGACGCCATCTTTTTGTTAGTATGTCTTGAAGTAGGTCAAGCTATTCAGGGTCAATATCTTTTGTCGTAGAAAACTTCGCTGTTTTCTTTTAATAAGGCGTTAGATATTTTGCGACTCAATTATCGAAAAAACAAAAGCTGGGTAAAACGAATGAGAAAGTCGAACCAAATGCTAAAGTGAAACCACATTCGAGGTTCAATTATTCTGAAAGTGAAACGTAATTATTTTAACAAATTGCATGTTTTCCCATGTTAAATCGTTCGTCCAGTAGTACGTTTCAAGTTTTATATACACGTATGTTTTTTTTGTATGAAAATATCCCGTTAATTTATAAAAAGCAAATGAAAAAATCGTAAAAATAAATCCAACGTGCAATTGCATGTTTGATCATATTTTTAGAGTTTTTTCCCGTATCCTGTTTTCTCTCAAACTTTCTATGCATACAATAAGATGGCGCCCACGAAGGGCCCCCAAAATGTGCCATAGATGACGCCTGGTATTTTGCTAAAGCTTTTCCGTTACTGCGGTAATTGATCACGTGACTTTTAATTAAATACTCATTTTGACACTTTTGTGTTATTCTTAGTGAAATTTCGGATTTCGTTTCATCCGTGAAATAAAAATTGTTTTTCTTCGGTAATATGTTTTTAAACGGTTTTTGAATGCGAGATTTGTTTCACTTCCTCTTGTTATCCTATATCCACGTGGCCTGCTAATCGGTATTTTAACGTCGCACTCAGCCGATAGGGTCATGATTTGCTATGCATCTTGCACATCCACCCTTTTGTTATAAATAAATTTTTGCAGCGACATTCACCCACGGTTTTGCTTTCAGTTTTGAGGCCAAACTCTGAAAAATAAATTGGGACTGATTTGTTGATCGAGACGAAATAATAGCCATTGTTACAATTTTTCTATGATTGTTTTGTTATTTATTTCTTCATTATATTATAAACTCAGTCGTTTATTTTTTCTTACTTATTCAAACTACTCTTAGCTGAACTGAAGTTGAAATATCAGTAAAATCTCTGAGTAGGCTATTTTGCCATCTAGTTTCTGACTTCAAGGGGTGGGAAAAAATGTTACGTACTGGTGTTATGAGGCAATTGTTCGCAGGGGTATTTTAAGCTATTCATAGCCTATTGCGATTTATTTTTAATTAGTCCCCTGAGTTGTCTCCAATCGCAAGGTTGGAGTTCACCGACCCCGTGATCGTTTGCCTCTTATCGTGTAGCATCGGGCGTCACTACGACGAGAAAAATTCACGCAGGAAGTGCGCCCGCAGCCGCCATCTTGCCCGCGCCATTTAAACTAAACATCCTGTAAATCCCAATGTTTCCTGCATTTTTTTCGAAATATCCTATATTTTAATCATTTTATGAAGTCATCATTTACGTTTTTTTAGATTTTGACGAATTATAAGTATCATTTCTTCGTTCCTTTAAATTCATAATATTTCAAAGCAAATTTCGTGCAGGCATTTGACCCAAAATATTGGGATGATAATCACGGTTTTTAGAAAACTCGTACATTACCGCAGTACGTTTCTTCAGCGAATTGCTATACGGCAAAATCCATGATTTTTAGGCCTAATTTAATTTTTCGAAATTGTTCACCTTGTTATCCAAATTTGTACGGAATTTCATTCCAAAAAATGTGTTGTTGTTGTTGCGCGTTCTGTTACTGATTGACATTCCTCGGCCATTTCTTAGAAAATACGTTTTTTTTTAAAATCACAGCAGCAGTGGAGAATGAAATTTAAAACGAATAAGATAATAACTTTTCCTACATTTGTTGAAAAAAAATTATCCCATGTTTGAAATATTTCCCCTGAGAAATGAATGTGCGGCATTGTGCGCTAAATCCGTCGACTCGCAGGCGCCATATTGATTCTTCGTTCGAGAGCATCGAATGTCGCGTCGCGTGCTCTGCCATCCAACGGCGCTTCAGTCGCCAAAAGGGGGCGCTGAGAACTCGCCGTAATAATAATAATAATAATAACGGCCATCTTGGGTGAATTCTGGTAGTCGAATCGCGACCGATCTTCGCTATAATTTCCATTGTTTTGATTAGCAATTATCGAGTGGCGCTCTCGGTCGAAGCCTTTCGGACAATCGAGGGACGAACGGGGTCGCGGAGATAGCTCGGCCTGTCAAGTGAGACCGTGAAGGTGAAGGCGAAGGCACCACCCTGCTGCTCAATTCCGCTGCTGCTGCTGCTGCTACATGTTCGTGTACTACTGCTAGTGTCCCGAGCGCTGAAATTAGGCCTCGGGGGGTGGAAACAAAAACACACGTCGTTTATTTGCATTATTGCGTCGATGCTCCGACGGATATACACGTAATGTTTCACGAAGAATTCCCCTGCGTTTCCATGGCTAGCGACTGAAATGCCAGATTCCAATAAATTGTGAGTAATAAGAATTACGAGCAGCTGCAGTTTTCTTTTTTCTTTCGTTTTTTTTTGCGCGTCCCTCAAAAGCGAAAGGCTTTTCAATTTTTTTAAGGCCTAGAAATTGAAAGTTTGTAACTGGGAAGGTCGTCAGCTGTTGCCACTCGAAATTCTACCTTGGCTTCGGCATGAAGCTCGATTCGGGTGTCAGGACGTCCGCGTATCGTTTGATGGCATTTCTGATATCGATTAACCTTAATAAACCCCTTAATATGTATACGGTTTATTTATATTTTTTTCCCCCGATCTACGTTGCATCTAATAATAGACCCGCGGTCGCTGCAGTCGTGATTTATTGGGTTCAAATCTGTGATTCGTTTGAACGCCTCGCAGGTGTTCATTGATTTAACGAAATATGGGCAAAAAAAAATGTTGCGCACTAAAAACGCACCATTAAAATCGTCGTGATTTATCAATAATTATTTCTCAGAACAGCGCCGCAGCTTATATCAATTAATAGAAATGTGTAATTCCAACCTCATCCTATTACCTTTCCGCAAAAGGACACTTGTCAATAAATTGCGTAATTAAAAGTGGGGCGAGGAGGAACTGGTAAACACTTTATATGAATCACGTACATGTACTCCTAATTTAATATTAGGGCATATTAGGGTTGTAAGTATAAAAATACGTGATTTTAACCATGAGAGACTGAGTGGGTGATGTGTTTACTGTTAGTTATGAAATGCATCATTATGCATTAAGGGGAAGAGGAATTAACATCTGCCCACATTAATTTATTTCGGTGATATTTGAGACGCCTCAATTATAATCCCCCCTTATCCTGATGCCTAGCTGGACTTTGAAACTCTTTAAATCGACTGCGTACTCCTAAAAGCCAAATCGAGACCTAATGAAATAGACGTACTGTATATTCAAATTAAAGACATTGCTCGCATCATGCGATTCGTTTGAAAAGGGATGGCGACATTTGCCACTCAAGATAAATTATGAGGTGTTAATATGTGGTCCCTCCTTCTCATTCAAAAGTAAAAATGGGACTGAATTCAGTTTTGCATTTTAGGTCCGGAGACTTGGAGTCCACAGCTCCGTCTTCAGTCACGATCGATGCAGCACCTTTGCCAATTCCGTTGTCCAAGGTGGAGACCCCTGCTCAGACCAGTCAGCAACCATCGTCGAAATCGGTGCCGTCAGGGGCTGTTAAATATGGCGAACTGATCATTCTCGGGTAAGTTTTAACCAGTTTTATTTTACTGTCTGCCAATTGATGCCAGTTTCACTTTTGACTGCCTGCGCTACGTGTACATTGCACTGGTCTTAATGAGCTTTATTATGGCTTCATCTTGGTTGTCAAGAAGTTTCACTTCCATCTTTCGAAGTGACTCCCACGACGATTCGCATTTTCAATTACCAGGGAAGTTAAATTTTTATTAATTTAAATGAAACTTAAATTTTAATTTCACAAAGTTGACATTGAGGCGATGTGGTCAATTTTAAGTGTGTTTTTTTTAACGTGACACCTGTAATCCTCGCCTTTGTATGGTTGACCAAGGGCGAGTGTACTTCAGTAACTTTTTATAAAATAAGATTTTTAATGATTGCTAAACGATTGGAAGACATGAAAATCTCCAGGCTCCCTGAACTTGGCATTTCCGTTTTCCTCGAGCAGGGGAAATTGAACGCGGGACTACGAAACAAGCGTACTTTTGATCGTGTTTTCGAGGAAATGGCATTTAGCAAACATCCGCCTGTAAATGTTGAAATATTTCTGAAATTACGAAAAACCAGCGAAATTCAAGGCGTTAATCGCCATTTATGGAACCGTGTCCTAACAACTGTTTAATTCAAAGGCTTATTTGAAGCAACTCATTGTGATAGTGTTGCAATTTGCAACGGGATTTTAGCATTTCTTCAAGGTTTAATCCATCTCACTAGTAACCTGATATTTTATTTTTGGAAGTCATTCTTACAACGTTTGGTGCATTGCATCTGATTATGTATGCGAGCTTCACCGCTTGTTTGTTTAAAAAACCTTTTGAAATGCAACTTTTGAATTCATTTAAAATGCTAAGTAGGAAAAGTCAGTGAATAATTAATTGTTGAAGCTTGACCCGTGTAGTTTTTTTGTTTGTGTTAATTCAGACAAAGATGCACCTCTTAGTTGCGGTAGAGGAAACGGCATATTCCGAATTTTTTTATTTGTTATGAACCAGCTCAATATTGGAACGCTGATACTGTTATCGCGAAACTTCAGAATGGTAAAAGAACATCTATCGCAGATTAACGTTCTTTCATATTGTAAAGACTGAGCTATGTGCAAATACAAACACTGTTTGCGTATTGATACTTCGTTTGTTAGATAAAATTATTTCTTAAGAAGGCTATCTAAGAATAGTCGGTGGTTTGATTTAAGATATTTACACTGTACGAGAAGAACATTGTCTCGTAATTTGTGCATCAATTTCAACTGTCAGCTATTGATAGGAGCTTAGTATTACTCTTAGCATTTGGTGGTTCAAGGAGCATTCACAAATTGCATCAACAGAAACGGTGGTGGGTAGATAGCCCAAATGTTGACGACGGTTGATAAGTTGAGTGGAAAATTTGGGGCATATAGAATCTCATCTGCCACACACAAGCCTATAGAATGAGGAGGGTCACGGAGGTTGTTGCTTAAACTGACATTGCATATGGAATCTCTACAATATAATAATATATTGCACTTTGTCACCAAGTCTAGTCTATGTAGCAGTATTAAAATAATGTTGGCAACAGCTTAAATTGAAGCTGTTGACAAAGACAATGATATTATTTTTATAGATGACCTTAGTGATTGGTTAGTATCTTTTTTTGCTACCGATGATAATAAGATATAGTGAATCTGTAGCCGACCCTTCAGTCATGTGCGCATTCTATGGAATTGCGTGGAAGTCTCAATTATAGTCTAATAAAAATAATTTATTTCCATATGGAAAATAGAATATTAAGCCATGTATCCATTTATCCGTGTAAAATGTTGGAATGAAACTGCTAGTAGCCAAAGTTTATCTTTATTAATGGACGGTAAATGACGACAGTTGATTTGCTGGGGGGGATGATAGGTAGGTTCTGAAAGCGAGTACATGTAAATTTTTGTGGATGTAAGTTGCCATCGACCCCATAACGCAATTCCTTTTTCTCGTCTAGATACAATGGCTTTTTGCCTCACGGGGAAAAAGGCAGAAGGCGAAGCAAGTTTATATTATTCCGCAGACCTAATCCGAACGGAGTTAAACGGTCCAAACATTATGCCGTCAAAACCCCGCAATCGTCGAAGGTACGCAAGGTTTCCCTCGAGTCTTGGAACTCGCACATGGAATGTTACGTAAATGAATTCATTCGCATCTTATCGCTGCATTTTGTGATTAGGCGATCTTGGACATAATGCAGCACTCCATTTCTTACACGCTGTCACGCAATCAGGCAATAATTGTCGAATACGCGAAAGATGAAGACACGGACATGTTTCAGGTAAATTGCGAAAAAGCAAGCTTTGTATGTTGAATGATTTTTTCATGCCGCAACTGGATTAGCGACGGATATTGTGTCGAAATCTTAGCGAAGATGATGTACTGTTTCAGTTGACTTCTTCCGGTGATTGTTTTTTTTCTTTCCCCGAACAAACAGGTGGGCCGTTCTTCGGAAACCCCCATAGATTTCGTGGTCATGGACACCGTGTCCGGCGACAAGAAAACCGAGGCAAAAATTACGCAGAGCACCATATCGCGCTTCGCCTGCCGGATTCTGTGCGAACGGAACAACCCGTGCGTGGCTCGAGTCTTTGCTGCTGGTTTCGACACGTCGTGCAATATTTTTCTGGGGGTAATTTGGCGTTGACATTTCGCGAAACACTTCTTGTCTCGGAAGAGTAATTGTAGCGCTATGTTATCCTTTCTAATCCGTGCAGGAAAAAGCCACCAAGTGGCAGAATGAGGGCGAGATTGACGGCTTAACCACCAACGGAATTCTTATAATGCATCCTAAAGGAACGTTCTGCGGAGGCATTTGCACGCCGGGTGTTTGGAGAGAAGCCTCTGTCGGAGGAGGGATTTACACCCTCAGAGAATCGCGATCGGCCGCGCAGAAAGGACACGTGGTAACGGACCGACCATTTCCTTATATTCTAATGCGAAACATAAAGATCCCCCGCCTGAATCACTTTTGCTCGTGGTATTTCAACTAGGTCACCGATGAAACGAACGCCCTCCTGGATGGCACTTTAATCGACTTGTGCGGGGCGACCCTGTTGTGGAGATCGGCCGAGGGCCTAGCGAAATCTCCCGTAAATATCGCCAAAAGTTTTAAAACTCGACCGCGAATTTTTGCGTCAAGCGTGAAGACTCCTCGCGACTAACGCCAATTTTCGTTTCTTAGACAAAGCATCATTTGGAGAAGCAGATTGACGATTTGAATGCGGGTCGGCCGCAATGTCCAGTCGGTCTCAACACGTTAGTCATTCCGAGGAAGTGCACTTTGTCCACCAGCGATAAGCAACCGTACGTTTACCTCATCTGTGGCCACGTGCAAGGGCTGCATGAGTGGGGACAGGCCAAAGATTCAGACAGTCGAACTTGCCCGATGTGTCTCAAGGTATATCCGAACCGAATTCCCGTATTTGAGTGGCATTTTGCGATTTCCATAGCAGGGCGTTGACGGATTGTTGTATTGTTTCGATCAAGGTTGGACCGATCGTTAAGCTTTGCATGGGAATAGAACCTGCCTTTTACGTGGATAGCGGGCCACCCACGTACGCGTTCAATCCTTGCGGTCACATGGCTACGGAAAAAACTGTTAAGTAAGTTTTTGAGCGCTTGGTTCTTTTTTTATCTTTGGTGCTGCGCAACCCCCTCCACCTCGGTCATCTCTTGACAACTGTTTGTTTTTAGGTATTGGGCTTCTGTTCCCATTCCTCACGGCACTAACGGTTTTCATGCCGCCTGTCCATTCTGTGCGGTACCGCTTACTGGAGATCCGGGTTATGTCAGACTCATATTTCAGGATTACGTCGACTGAAATAATCGCCTCAAACACTTTGCATTACGGACGTGCGCTATTTATTTGAACCTTTTGATGAACTTTTGGGAATCGGCTGGTGCCTTTTCCTTCTATCCCCCTGGCGTGTCGGCTGTGTGTCACCTTAGGGTCTGTGCTAATTCCTGGATATTCAGTTTGCCGGTGCATCGAATGCTCTTATGTGGATTTTAATACCAGTTAAATGCTGAGGTCTACAAGAAATAACGCCGCAGCATTCATCGCATTGTATAATTTGCATCTCATATTTAATAATGTATTTCTTACAAAACGGCATTTTGTGGTATTGAAGTGCTACGTATCTTTAAGTACAACCGGTCAGTCGAGTGTGAAAATCCGAGCCGCTATGTCGGTGAGAAGCCAATCAACGCCCTGTAATAAGTTTTCGCCAGTCATGGCACTGCAACAGACAATCCTCCAATGATGAGTTTTTATACCATCCAGTTCCATTATCTGACAGAAAGTTGAAATTAAAAAAACGACTCGTATTCATGACCCCCCTCGTTCTGAGGCGTGCGCTTATTTTTGTTAAGGTTTAAAGGCCACAGTAGGTAGCGAATTGTTTTCATTAGTACTTAAGCATTATTTCTTCTAAATAGTTTGTAAATTTTAGTAGCATTAAAATAATTCCATAGTAAACTGTGGTGCTTGAATTCTGAACATTTAAGCTCTTTCAAACTTATCGTTTTCGAAATTCATTTGAATGTGGACACATTGCATCATATCGGTCTAGCGTATCAACTAAAACTATTAACATTACTGCAACTGAAATGCCAATATTTGCCAAATTGAAAAGCCAATACAAATAAAAAATGTGCTGACACCAAAACACGATAGGTGACAACTGCCACGAACCTACTGTGGTCTGCACGGAATTATACGTTTACCTCTTTGATTTGTTCAGCTGTGGATGCTCCGGGGATGTCTTGCTTATTGGCAAATATGAGTAGAGTAGCACCGGCTAACCTCTGCGCAAAAATATCGCATGAATCAAAACTCGACTCTGCTAGTTTTGAGTTATTGTTTGATAAAGGCCCAATCTACGTAACAGTAATTCCTCGAAGTATCCTCTTATAAGTTGTCACATTACCTCCTCTGCTAGGAGGCCATGAAGTTCCTTCGTGCAATCCTGCAGCCTTCTTTTGTCAGCACTGTCCACAACCCAAACGAGACCATCCGTGCTTTCGAAATAATTTCTCCAGTAAGACCTCAATGACTTCTGTCCTCCAACATCCCATATGTTTAATTTGAAGCTGTCAACGAAACAAATCGGGTTTTCAATCGACGTCAAAAGGACGATAAGCTTAGGTATGCGTGTTTTGTTTTTTTCGCATGCCACTTATTGACATCAGTGAATGTACGCAGGGATGGGTCAGGTTTTTCTGGGATACTTTTCTTTATCGTAACACCAGGATATGGGTTTAAAATTCTTTCGGCTAGTGGAATAACTTGAACAAACCGCGAAGCAATTGACATTTTTTAAGTCAGTGGGAATTGTTTGGGCTCGAGTGACAGGGTGCCACCTGTCATTTGACATCACCCGCATCGTTTTCGCTCTCGCTTGACGCATGTCGTACTTCGTCCATCTGCCAAAGTGAAAGTTTAAGTATCTGAAATGTTACCCTCTGTGTTCCAAGGTTTTAATATTAAATCCCAGCGTCGGCGAAATGGTGTGAATGTCTTCTCCGTTGAACTTTTTGAGAATGGTGGTTTTTCCAGCGTTATCTAAACCCCTTCGATGAACCGGAGCTAAGGAAATGACGAAGCTTTTTGAGCCAGTCGAAACGAAGAAAAAGGATACAACATCAACAGGCGGACTTCTTTTTCTTTTTGCTTCATTTTCTTTAGTATTGTCAACAATCCCATAACTACGATCAGATGTACCTATTTATTATGCGCTTCTACTATCAAGATTCTACTCAGCAATAACATCAGATGATTAGATGATATCGAGGTCGAAAGCCGAAGCGCCGTCAGTGCGCGCCTTCGAGGGCGTAAAGAGAGCCTGCGGATGGCAGTGGGAATCTAAATGCGCTCTAGACGAGTGGTGTCAATGTGTTTCCCAAATCCCAATTTCTCCCGAGGGTTATCACCAATTATGGTTTTCGAGAATAAATTACAATCGAAGTGATAACGAAAGGTAAAAGCAACTGCTGCTGGGGAGGGTTCCATTTATAAGTAATTATTATTATTTTCGGTCGATTTGTGACAGCTTTTTCTTAAACTGAACGTGTGTTTTTTAATCGAGACAGCGCTTTGTGTTATGACTTCGTGTCTAAACAGGAATTTCGTTTAAAAACGGCGTAAAAACAAAGCCATGCCGAAATCAGTACCTATGCACTGAAATCGCGTTCGTGATTTTTGGATGATCGTCCGGGATTCGGTCGTGTGAAATTTCGTGCTGGTTTTATTTTTTTACTAATTTACGTTTGTTATGAGCCCCAAAGTTGATCCTTGGATTCGTCTTTTCGACGTGAACGAAACGAAGCTCCATCCGAAAGGATACACGATCTATCGAATCTCGTCGACGGTATATGGAAACGCCTACTTAATTTCTAACTGCATTTTGCATTTTTATTGATACGTGTGATTTTCCACCTGTTTTACGAGCTAGCGTCTAATCTCCTTGCACATTTTATAGGTTTTCCCGAGAAATTACCCGGAAGCAGCCACAGAAGTAAGCATAGTTAACATATTGTACATGTGACGTTATGCGGTTATGTAAGAATAAGTTATATGTGGGGAAAATGTGCCACCTCCCTCGATCAGAAGCAGCCGGTTTGAAAATTCAGTTTGGCCTAAAATTGTTTCTTCTGAAAATGCCGAATTAGTTTTTGTCCAACAATTATCCGCGAACATACATTTATGTGCCTACCAATATCTTCTACGTCGGTACTATCTCCTCTATCCACCACTTGCCAGCTGTAGTCCATGTGGCTTTACGATTTTTGATGTTTATCACAAGAAGACGTGATGCAATCGCATCGTAAATTTCTGTGGTTTTATGCGAGGCAGCTCACGATTGTTTATTTTGTATTTTTAGGTTGTCGTTTGGAAACGTTTCAGTGAGATTAAAAAGCTTAATAAGAGCCTACACGCACTTCATTCTGGGCTTCATTTAAAAGGCGAATTTCCCAACTTTCCCAGAGACAAGATTTTTGGTAATTTTTATTTTGGGTAATTGCACCATTTTTTGTGCCGCGTTTTGTTATTGCTCGTGCATTGTAGTCTCAACTATGAAACTGCTGTTCGATTCAGGTCGGTTTGAACCTGCTGTGGTTGAAGAACGTCTAAAAAGCACGCTGAAACTGTTGGAATTTGTGGCTGGCTATCCCCCTTTGTTCACGAGCCAAGTATTTCTCAAATTCTTCGAGGTATTTGGAATGATTGAGATATATTATGCAGGAGTGATTCTATCACTAATTTCCTTTACTCTTGGTTAGGGCGTTCGAACGAGTCCTCAGGTATCCAAGGAAGATGTCACCGAACACATCAAATCGCCTTTAAATCCTATCAAAGTTGACCATTTCCCTCCACCTGTTGATCAGGCGAACATCAAATCGCCGTTGAATTGGTGAGTTAACAAAGATGTAACCATGTAAAGATGTAACAAAGATGTTGACCAGTTTTAACTCTTAATATCTTTGTCGTCGTTTGCAGCGAAGAACCGGCACTTCATCTGGGAGGCGTGTGGCAGTATCCCCAACCTTCCGATAATTTGAGCCTTGATTCTGGAGACGACAGTGACGCTGTTTCTCCGAAGGAGGAAGACAGTGACAATCATGTTCTCGTGCTCTTTGACCCACTGGGTCCACCCAAAACAGTCAATGAGGAAAACGTTTCCGATTCGCACGGCAATTCCTGGCTTTTTTCTGCCTTGGCGTCTTGTTCGGATTTTCGAGAAACCGATTCCGTGTGTCCTTTGCAAGTTCTGTTGGAATTTCCAGAGGCTTTCGGGGAATTTTCCAAAGAGAACTCTGTTACGAGGCAGCGCTCTGTGGACGAGCTGGTCGCTAAAGAGCCCTTCGAGAAGAATCTTGCATGTTCCGATGCAGTGACGAAATCTGGTGGTGGTGATGGTCAACACGTTCACCTGGGAAGTAATTCCGTGTTCGACGCGGAGCCAACCATTGTTCAAAGAACTGGTATTGATCGCCCGCTGGAGGCATCTTTCGCTGACGACGGTCTATTGCCTTTAAACACGTTCGGAGATGAAAATGTGATAGAATATTTGGTGGAAGCGGCGCAAATTTTGAAGTTGGCGAAGGAAAGTGAAGCAAATGGAGACTACGAGAAGGCCTTCGAACGCTACAAGGTGGCCGTGGAAATCTTGCTGTGTGGAGTACAAGGTAGGCTTTAAGCGCTGCTTATACAGTAAGTTTCTTCCTGGAAGCTAATTGACGGCTGCTAGGAGGCACTAAAATTAAAGTTAAGAGAAAACCACATTTTCTGGCACTAGTTCAGATTTTGGAAGAATGATTTATTTTTCGTTTTCCATCTGTTTTCGTTATTGACACAGAGGACTTGGAGGCAAGTCGCCGCGTCGCGGTTAGAAGAAAGATCGAAACATGCTTGCAGCGAGCCGAAGAAATCTATACGAATCGTTTGTGTAGAAATGAGCGGGACAACGATCACATGACTGTGGGTGACAATATTCCTCACTGACTTTAATAGGCGTCCTTTCCACTGATGTTGGAATATCTTAACTCTCCAAGATTAACGGACAATCAGTGCCTACTTTATTAGGCATTTAGATTATTTTCTATTAACGTCGTTTTTGGGATAATTAATCTTTACTCGAATGTTTAAAAAAAAAATGTGGTATAACCTTGACATACCCAAATGGGACGAAGGACTGTTCTGGTTAGCTAATTTGCGATTTCTAACTTGTGTTTTGGCACAAAAAAAAGGATTAGTTTATGATTTCAGTTTGTATATTCATCTGTCAATCTATGAATTTTTACTCGGCAAATACATAAGATAATAAAAGGACCGAAGCCAACGAAGTTTAATTATTTTGCATGCGTGATGGAAGGGAACATTTCACTGCTAGGCCTACCGTTTCGGCCCAGCCGATGTATTAGAAAATTTTGCAAAAAAAAAAGTCGGAGTATTCCTTCGCTAAGATAGTTATTTTTATGCTCCGTGTGGGACTTTGAGGAATAACTTTGAGGATTTGTTCGCATTTAAGGTTTTGCAAAGTGGAATGGCAAAGCAATTGCTATGGAATTTAGCATCTCCGAAAAGCAGCTTAGGACGATATAAAGTACTGGGATTGTTAGGAAAAGTTTTACTAGTTTTGGATTCACTGACTAACCAAACTTACGTAATCAAGGTATGTAATCCACTTTCAATAATGATCCTTACCGATGCAATCATCCTAGCTGAAAAAAGTCCCTTATTTTCAGCTACCCCGAAACGTTATTTTCAAAAGAAACGTTTCGAGCCATGAAATGTTGCATATTTTGTTCTTTGGAACTAACGCTTGCATCAGCAAATGTGTGTTCAATTTCCAAAAGAAAGAAATAGTATTTTTCATTCAGTATTAGAAATGTGCTCACGATAAAAGGTTTGATGACGACTGATGTCGGTTGCAGAAAACAGTCGAGTAGAGTACGCGTAACCTCTTCAATATTTCCTTTTTTTTTCTCTCTTCATGATAAGGTTTTATCGAAAGCCTGCAGACCGTTATGTCCAGCTGCGCCTTACATTGTCCCATCCAACAGTGCTCACATGGTACAACTGCTTCGGTTTCACGAAACCGAAGACTCCATATTCTTGGTACTCCAGCATGCTGTCGGCGGCAGGCTTTGGAACTTTGTGGGGTCTTATTTACTCGAAGAAAGTGCTGGTGGTTGCCACGCGAGGAAGGATTCCAGCTCCGAACATCATTTGGAAGACAGCAACGTTTACGCCGGAAAAAGGCTGTGCGGAAATAAAGGAGATTCAAAGTCTGACGAATTGATCGGAGTGGAAAACCCAAATCGACCGGTCCCATCGCGGCTAAACGACGATTGCTGCTCCAGTTACTTTGATTTGGTGACAAATTACGTGGCTTCGTCGCCCACCGAGGGCCGTGTGCCTTTAGCCAAGTGCGAGTACGCTGCACTGGGTTTTTATCAGCCGACGCAGTCCACTCCGATGGAAGTTGCCCGTGGCGACGATTTAGGAAATCTGCAAGAAG
>JAQIXS010001850.1:0-26407 GCA_034700785.1 Rossiulus vilnensis | reverse complement strand
AACTGACCATATAACCGGTAACAAGAAAAATAAAATGACTGTATAAGCGGTGCGCTTTAACACATGTTCCCTATTAAATTAGACTGGACTTTAGAAAACTGACCATATAAGCGGGATGACCTTATAAGCAGGTGACCATATAGCCGGTACTGACTGTATAAATGTAGGCTAAAATTGCGTTTTGTAATCTCATTTAAAAAAATTGCCTATGATGTTCTGTTAATTAATGGAAACACGTATTTCTAAGTAAATTTTGTACACAAACATACGCCAAAAACAATGATTTGACATCTTTGTTTTCAAAAATGTTGTCTACGGCGTTTTATGGTATTTGATATAGAAATAAAGGCTAAAATCCACTATTGTTATCTTGAATTTAATATAAAAAAATTGCATTTGGCATTCCTTCACTTCATATACAGGGTTGTTACTTCTCAATAATTTTTAAGTTAGATGTATAGGCTAGCAGATTTTATATGAAGAAAGACGAGGCAAAAATGATGTTTTGTAATTTCTTTGTTTAATTTTTTATGTATTTCTTCATCAAATTTGTTTGAAGGAATTGGCTAAAATCCATAATAAGCTCTTGTTACAATGTCCACTTGCAACTGTTAGCTCTCAATTGGCAACATTCACTCTTACCTCACAAATTCTAGCTGTAAAAGCTGTAATGGTGACATAAAATGTTCTTTGATTTCGTCCTATGAGTTTTAACAAACTATAATATGTATTTGCTGGAAAATAACCCTATATTAATCCTATATGTGTTGAAAAAAATGTTATATTTCCTATATTTTATTGATGAAGAATGGTTGGGATAAATCGTGTATGCATGTATTTGCATATGATTGATTCACTGGGCAGAAAGTTACCTCAAAAGAATTTTTCTTTAGTGCACTGGTTTTCAGCAGTTCGGATTGCCACTATCTACCTTTTGAAAACTAATACCCCGTTTAGACCGAAATTTCTGAACGCGTTCGGTTGCCGAAACGGGTTAGGAGCAAAAAGCTCGCCGGAACTAGCAGGTGATATCGTGCTATCATCAACATCAATGATGAATGAGTCTCGACGATGACAGTGGGGAGGTGCACGCCCGCTAGCTTGAAAACGCCGAGGCTCGCCCTCTGGAGATCGTAGTGGGGATACTGAAGAGGTAAGAAGTTCGTCTTCTGACGAGATGTGGAACTCCATGATGTCATCATTATGAGTGATTTAAGAGGAGTCGGGAGCGTGAGATACAGTTGGCACAACAGCAGATGGTGGTTCTGGTGCGATAAAGGAGTCGACAACCAGGGGATCCGTGACACCTGCGACCGCAGATGGAACTGGAGTTGGCTCAGCATATTCTTTTATAGGAATGGAACATGGACGAACCTCTGGTACAACTAAGGTAGAGGCCGATATTAGAGATGCGAGATCGTCGTCCTTAGGATGGATGCGATCAGCAGCAGAAACGGCATTGGTCTCTGACAAATATTGAAGGATGTGGGGAGAGATGTTATTTAAACATTCATACGCCTGTATTAGGACTTGTCACATTTAGGTATAATCCTTAGCCATGATGTTGTATCGTAGACGCATCTGTGTGAAGTGGTATCTAGATATTGTGACGGATTGACCATCGTCAGTGGGCACGGCTGACGAACTAGCAGTAGACGCCGAGAACGGTAGATGATGGGCACAATGGATGATGCCCATAACCTGCTGGATATTAGATGCGGCCGATGCCAAAGGTCCCGAGATAAGATTGTCAAGTGGCGAGGCAGCAACGGCGGCAGAAGCACTCGCACTAGTAGACACCTGAGACCCAGCGGGGCTGGAAAATCCGGAAGGCGCAGAGAAGGTACGATGCTGGGCCGATACTTCGGCAAAATCACTGTCCCACGAGCGATCACTAGGATGATCTGCTGAGAGTGCAAGTAGACTGCACGTGTGTTCGATCAAGACTGGTATGCGAACTTGACCTGTCCGTTGATCGTTAGTTGCCTGAGAAGGGGCAGAAGATGGACCAGGAACTGGATCATCGTTGGGGTTCCGTGGAAGAGCCATGACAACGTTAACAAAGAGCACTTGGAGATTGAATATCCAAAAGTGTGCAAATTAAAAGAATAAGTGAAGGCTTTATATATGCATGGAGTTTTAATCACTCCTCCTTCCCCCCAGATAAGGAACGCCTTGGGACCAAAAGGAAGGTTCTAATTTGGACCTGATTGCCAAGGGGGCTTGGCTGTGGTCAAGGTTGACAAATTAGAGTAGGGGTGGGTGGATTGTAAGACTAGGGGTAAGGGTAGTCATGAAGAAAAAGTTGTATGGCTAAGATGAGTCATGTTTGTTTACTTAGGTAGACACGCGTTGTTTATTGATACTAAGCCAGTTTTGTAGACCAATATATTCGATGAGCAGTTCCTGGTCTGTTTGGGATAGTTCATTGTTGTAGAAATCTGGGGACAGGACGTCCTGGTATACACGCGCCAATGTGGCGGGCCAGCCTAAGAAAGCCAAATGCTGAGCTGCACGAGCCACTTTGTGAAATAAGGTGTGATCCGCATTAGCATTGGAAGGAAATTTCGAGTTGAAATCTCGTAATTCAATGAAATGTGCGACCGTTATGTAATGTTGAACGTATGACCATACATTGGCGTCAGAAATGCCTTGCTGCTGAACATAATGCTCGACCATGTCAAAGAATGCTCAGACCACAGGGGTACTGAAATGCTGCATGATCTCCTGATATGCAGAGCTTAAGTCAAGTATATGAATATACTGAAAGTGAATGGGTGGTTTCATGGTGCGACCAGAGCGTGTGCGCTTTAGAGGTGAAGGCGAAGCAGGAATTGTGGTACCAGCATTGACCGATTCGACAGGCGACTGGGATTTGTCGGGCACAGCTGGGTCGATGTGAGGTTGAAGAACTGCATTGTCACCGCTAGAAGCGGGACATGTCATCTCAGAGGAATTAAGGTGATCCGGATCGCACAACACATCTGTGGAAGTGTAATCAGACGGGTGATGCTTAGGCAATCGCTTAATGTGCTTGGTCGTGCGAGCAACGGGTGTAAGTGTGGAATGTTGAGACGACCGGAATGGGGAAATATCTGAGGCATGAAAGATGCCCAGAGACAAGGCTTGAGGAGGGTCCCAAACTTCGAAAATGGTGGGAGATAAGATTTTGTGGATGACAAACAGCCCATCCCGTTTTAGAGCTAATTTAGCTGTATAACCTTTGATCGCACTGCTGCGAGGACGTGTGCGAAGTAAGACGAGATCACCAATGTGATATTGGTGACGTGGTTCAACATTGAGAGCACGTCTATCATCTTGGTTATGCTCTATGGCATCATGTGCCCCGATTACCCGTGCGGCCACCTGAGCAAGGAATTGCTGCGTGTTGTTGATGCATAGCAAGGGATCCAAAGCGGCCGTGTGAAAAGCAAAGACGTTGTCTTGTGGGGAACGTGGAGTGCGAGCAAAGGTGAGACATTGGTTACTTGACTGATGGCGCAATTAAGAGCCTAGCGAACGGCAGGTAAATGGGTGTCCCATGAGTCATGCTGACAACCTACAGCGATGGCCAATTTATGCTTAAGCTCACGATGCCTTCTTTCCACAGGATTAGATTGTGGGTGGTACTTGGCTACTCGCATGAGATGGAAACCAAGGGTCTTGGCCGTTTGTTCAAACGTGAGTGACAGAAATTGAGGGCCGTTGTCGCACCTGACAATCTTAGGGGTGCCGTATCGAAGGCAAATGTCGTTAGTAAGTAGCATGGCCAATGTGTCTGCCTTAGAATCCGGGATAGGAAAAAGTTCGACATAAGCGGATGCAGTGTCTGAGACTGAAAAAATGTACGTTACCACGCGGAGTTGCTGGTAACGGCCCAACGATGTCGACATTAATGACGTCGAAACGAGGTGGTAACGGAAGAGAAGCGACAGGCGACTGTGTGGGTGTAGTTATAGGTTTGTACTGCTGGCACTGCACACAAGATGCAACAAATGTGTGAACGTGTTTACGTAAACCAACCCAGTAATGTTTCTCCAAAATCCTAGCCATGGTGGCTAGAACGCTAGGATGACCAGCTTCGTTTACCGAATGGTTGGCAACTATTACGCTGTGTTGCAGTGAACTTGGGATGACCAGTCGAGAGTGCTCGTCGTCGACAGAAGACAGGTGTCTGTACAAAACCCCATCGATGAGACAGTACCCTCGCTGGGTATAGACTCGAAAGTCAACTGAGTCACCTTTGGTATTGTTTAGCGTGTAAATGATGGGTTGAATGGCGTTATCCTGTAGTTGATGAAGTCGAGACCATCAAGATACCCATGAAAACGTTTTATCGCCCAAATGACAGCCAAACATTCTCTTTCGGTGGCTGAATAGTTAGCTTGGGCCGAATTAAGGGATTTAGAGGCGTACTCGATCACCATTAGATGATTATCCCGTTCTTGTGCGAGAAACGCACCTAAGGCGACGCAGCTGGCGTCGGTGAATAAGTGAAAGTGTTTGGAAAAATCTGGTGATTAAAATTGGGCCACACGATACCGCGTTTTTAACTCACTAAATGCACTCACGCACGCTTCGTTGAAGTCAAAGGCTACACCTTTTCTAAGAAGGCGATTCAACAGGGAAGCAATGTCAGCAAGATCAGGTATGAATTTACCAAACCATTTGCATGAAGCCAGGAATGACATGAGTTCCTTAACATCTTTAGGTGGCTGCAGGGCAAGAATGGCGTCGACTTTAGATGTGTTTGGAGATATGCCATCTCTTGTAATAACATAGCCCAAGAAAAGTTCATTATCGGTGAGAAAGGTACATTTGGTGCGATTGATGGTGAGACGAGGTGACAACATGACGTACAGAAAACGTTTGAACTGATCGAGATGAAGAAGGAAGTTGTCGTTAACAACTAACACATCGTCCTGATATACCAGAGTGCGAATGGCTGGATCAGAGGCGAGTACTGCCTCAATAACTCGTTGACAGTGAGCAGAGGAATTACACGCGCCCATGGGCATGCGAGTGTAACAAAATGTGCCGAAGGGTGTAACCATGGTAAGGAATTTCTGCGAATCTTCATCAACGGGGATTTGCCAATAGCAAGATTTAAGATCAATGGTGGACATAAATTGCCCTCCTTTGACATCTGCAAGCAGCTGGTCTATGCGAGGCAAAGAAAACATGTCCGGAATAGTAACTTTGTTAAGGCCACGGAAATCGGTTACTAGACGCATCTCGGTGTTGCTGTGAGGTTTCTTTATCATAAGTGTAGGAGCAGCCCATGCAGAGACTACTGGACGAATGTTTTGTTTTAGCATGTCATTGACCTGTTGTTGCATTTGTGTGCGACGCACAGGTGAACAGGGGTATGGCTTAAATGCTACTGGTTTAGTATTTTCGTAGATAGAGATATGTTGAGGTTCGACCAAGGCGGGTTCACTTGTCTCTTGAAACACCATGCAGAAACGATATAACACAGTATTAACAGTGGTGCGCTGGTTAGGAGTGAGTTTAATACCTTCATTGGCTCGAAGATCCGTAGAGATATCAGAAGCAGAAATAGCGTGACAAGAAAATGACGGAGCAACCTCATCATGACCGTTGAAGGACCATGAACGCACTTTTGGTATAAGAATTATGTCCGCACATGACAGAAAATCCATGCCCAAAATTTAAGTGGTATTGACATACGAAGGGACGAGAACCAATTGGATTGATACCAATTTGTGGCGGATATTAATGTCGACCGTTGTTAAGTAAGTGTTAACAGGTGCGGGTGACTGGTCGGCCAATTTGATAATTCTGGATGTAGGAGACATAGCGACTCCGGAGTCCTGTAGACGTAGAAAAGGATCTCTACCTCCAAGTGAGACGTTCGATCCTGAGTCTAATAGAGCTCGGCTGGTGATACCTTGGACAACACATTCTGCCATAATAAAGTCATGATCTTGGAGTGAAATTTGACTGCTCGAGATCATTTGAATGTGAGATATTTTGGCAGAATAAGATTGACGTTTCTGCATACAACTTGGCTTTGGGCATGACCAAATGGTTGTGTTGACATCACCACATCCTGAGCATCTACGCTTAGGTGCAAAAGATTGCACATTCTGCGTTTCCTGAGGAGGTGGCTTGTACTGATCGTTACGCCGGGAAAAATTTTGCTGACTGAAACGTGTGGATTCCGAACTATCACCAAAACGAGAGCCTCTGTCTCGTTGCTGGAAACGACGTCGAGGGACAAATCTGGTGCGATTCTGACTGGAGTCATTGCGACGCTGATACTGCTCGTATGGAATGTTTTTGGTTCTGTGCGAGCGAAACAAAGTTTTCTCCTTTTGTAATAGTGTGCGTCTAAGGTCACGTACCGTGTTTATGTCACAAAGAGAGATATCTCTTTTGATAATTGGGTTAATTGCATCAAAAATGAAATTAACCTTCTCGGATTCGGACAATGGTTTTGCCAAACTACAACATAGTGTGACTGTCTCTTTTTAAATTCGACAGTTGACTGATTATCTTCCTGGTGCATATTTGTAATGCGTTCCCTTATGAATGAATCAGGTTCAGGGTGATCGAATATGGCTCGCACCTCTTCCATGGCATCATCGTAGGAGGTGAAAGTGTCGCAGTGATTGAACCACCACGTTCGCACGTCGCCGTCAAAGACCCAGGACATGTGTAAAAGGGCCTGTTCCTGTGTGATATTGAATGCCAGGCGAACACGTTCAAACTGTTTGGCCCAACCGGTGAAATGTCCTGGTTTTCCACCATAAAGTCCCACAGAACGAAAGATTTCGTTTAATTTGCAAGGATTGATCATGCCACTTGAGCCAATTGCGAGGATATTATCATTGGATGGAAATCCATGTCCAGAGGGTGTCAGAAAGTTAGAAGAAGGTTGTAAGTTGACAACCGGTGGCGACGTAGTGACTCCCTGGGATGCAAGTTCATGCTTTTGTGGAATGTGCGTGGATGGTGAATTCTCAGAAGAAGAAGTGAGAGAGGAAGAAGAACAGGTTGGACGAGCCGTCTGAGGATGTTTATGAACCAAAGATTCCAATGCTGAGACTTTAGAACGTAAGGAAACATTATCTTCCTTAGCTCTATCTAGTTCCTCTTTGACGTTATGTATTAGGGCTTGGAAATGATCACAAGCCTGAGCGAGACGGTTGGCGTACTCAAGATTGGATTTCTGCAAGTCAGAAACCATGGTAGTAGTGTGCTGCAGAAACGAGTCGAGTGCGACATTGCTTGCCCAGAGAGATTGGAGTTCCTCAGGGACAGCTAGTGTATAATTGTAAAGCGCCATTGAGGGAATAGGGGATCTGGAGGGAGATTGGTGCTCCATGACAGACAAAGATGAGACACACAGACCATGTAGGTATAGTGACGAGGATGTTGTTGTTTAAAAATATGATAAGATGTAGAAAAGGGCGGCGTTATGTAGTGTACATCATACAAGGAAGTAATGTGAATGATGAAATGAACACGATGAGTTGTTCATAAACCCAGATATTAGAATCGGTATCGAAATGAGTGCGGACCGGACTTGCCAAAGGTGAACGGTCGCACTGGTATAGATTTGAAGAAAAGCGTACAGTATTATTGACTTCAACCCACGCATAGTAGCTCGCACATCCTACTTTATAAAAATTCACTCCGATGAGATCAGGGGTTAGGATAAGAGCCGTTGGGCGCCAGTTAAGAGTCAACAGTCCAGTATGGGGACTAACGTAACTCTTGACGAAGATTTTTAATTGAAGAACAACGAATGCAATATCAATTGAATATAATTTATTTAAACAGAACTTCAATAACAAGTATTAACATGAGACTATATAGATATATTATTAATGGCGAGTGCGACTCCATGAATGTCTGAAGTAATACTGCGATCTTTATGCATAGGGTATTCCATCAGTCGCACGTTCGGACGGATGAATTATCCCCAAGACCAGTGCGAGTGATGGTTGATAAAAAGGAAACGCTAGATGCGACTTGGCTGGCAACTATATGATAGAGCCAATATTTAAATCCTTTCCGTTCTTACCCAAGGAACGGAAGGATTTGAAAATTATCACAATCGCACAAAGGTGCGAACTAGGAAAAAGAGAGTATGATTATAAAGATCATTTGAACTCGCTTAACCTTTTGACTAGATAGACCGGGCATCGCCACCTGTGCGACCGAAGGATATTGTGAGATCAATCGCACTGGATGTGTCGATGTATCTCACTTGAATATAGGTGAGGCAAGTGCGAACATGAAAGAGATCGGATAGATCTAGATCGCACTTTAGGTAGCTCAAGTAGTGACTTTGAATTTCGGTCTTCTATAATCGCAAATAAGTTATCGGCGATGCCTGGTTCTTCACGACGACCTTCCGATGTGATGATCTCGGAAGGAGTGAAAATGAAACGCAACAGGTGCGTATTTATACCCAGTCCGCGGTGGCTTATGGGAGGCTGATGGCTCCTCCCATTCCCCTCCGCGGGTTTACGCAGGTGGTGCCACCTGTTGCCATGATGGTAAGGCTGACTATCTCGTTATAAGTTCCAACCCCTCCATGCTGTAACCTGGTCAACTTAACCCTTTCACATCCAATCAGTTGCGACTATTTCTATTTATGCCCTCTTGTCCTTTAAATTTATTTTTTACATCTTTTAATTTTTTATCTGCCATTTTTATCTATATTTTAAAATAGCCAGAGGGGTAGTCCCCTCAATGCTCTGATTCTTCTTCTGCTTCAGTAGAGTACTGAATTGGCTTAAATTGCATTGAAATGAATGAATGAATAAGGGTGTTAGCAGATGACCAAATATTACGAATTAAACAATGAAAAGCAAGTGGATTGCCCATGGTCCATAGCATATGCAATAGCTGTAGTCGTCACATTCCATATACAGTAATACTGAATAAGGGTCATTCCACAATATCTCAGCCTCACCCAGTATGCATTATCTATAGAGGGTTTCATGTGGTTACTTTCTGTCAAGACAATGTAGTTTTTACAAATTGTACCGGTTAGGTCAATAATTCAATTGTATTTACCGGTATCTTATGGCCCTAGCTGTGCCATATTTGAACTGTAATGAAACTGATCATACTGAGACCTTTACACAGTGTAGTGTTGTGATTTCTCTCTCGGAGATTTTCTGATTGGAGATACTTGTAAAGCATAATGTTTTTATTTTTATTATATTATACGTGATTTACTAGCATATCTTGAAATCGAATTTGAAACGTGCCGTTTTGTTGCTCAACTCCTTTTCAATCTGCTTCACATTTCATCTTGCAACAGGGAGGTGCCATTATCAAGCAGATTCGTCGCCAGTCAGAAATCATCGGCTTCGACCCAAACACTGGTATGCACTTAGCTGACCGACCCAAAGGCATGACTGCAGCCCCATCGCCAGTCAAGCCACTACTCGCCATTACATCCCCAAAATCTGAGGATGAGGACGAAGTGATCATCAAGGAAAGTAAGGATACAATCTGTCAGTTTCTAGGGCCTTGGGAATTTTCGAGGGCCTTCTAAATTTGATTGTTGTACTGTTTTGCCCAATTTCAGTCGATCGGTTTCTGAACAGCTCCGAGAGAAATCGTTTAGCTGCGCCCGACCACCTCAAGCTGTTACAGCAGAAGTTGGATAAGGCTACGAAAATCACTCACTCTGGTGAGTGGCATGCAAATTGGCCCCCCAAATAGAATTGATGAAGACGTGTTTGGAATGCGGGAGATGTAGTCAGTAAACCTGGTAGATGACAAAGCGCGATTCAATCTGCAATTCCCACATGCAGTTGAGAATACCTACGATGTCCATCTTCGGAGGTTTCAGTAGTCAAGGTGGCCACAAAAGATTAAACTTTCTCGACAGTTTTGGTCTGTCACGTACCATATCCTGGCTTAAACTGAGTTCAGATCTGCCTGTTGGGGGAAACTCGACTTATCTGATCTCACAGTAGCCTACAAATATGTAGTGAATCAGATCGACCATCCAGATATGTTAAGTTCCCCTATTGGGCATATCTAATCATGAGGACCGAGCCTTACATGAAAACGCTCCATAAAACAAACATGGAATCATAGTGCATTTTACTATATTAATTTTGCTAACATTCCAACAAACTTGTCATAAATTAACTTTTAAGCAGTCAAAAAACCTCAAAATTATTAAAGCGTTTCTCGAGGAAGTTTACCTTATTCAACCTGCAGTCCAGGTCTTTTTGAAGGCTTTCAAGAAAGATCTACGTATCAACTATGCCATACCAAATGTGGGTATGTGTACCACTACCTACCATATCTGGCCTGTCAAAAGATCAGATCATGGTGGCTGCCTATTAAGAAGAAAAACCCGTTTTCGGAACGTTTACAAATTACAAAACAATACCTCGTACCCTAGTGGAAAATGTAACTGAATTGATACTGATGTAGCTTGAGTAATTTTTAAAATTACAACAGTGCTCACATGTGTTTGCCAAGAGCCTTACTGCCCACGTCTCCCCGCATTCATGAGGGTGTCTCCCAGTACATTCCGGCACCTTACTTCGGTTGTTTTCTTTGCACTAGATGGCGCAGGTTCCTAACCGTGCTAATTGCTGCCGTGGTATGCTGTTGGTAATTAGGGCTCGAGGTTGGCGAGAGCGCCATCTAGTGCAACATACGAGGAGCACGATCCAGGGTCGGAGCATGCTCAAGTACCTGCTTGGTTAAGCAGCGGATTGGAGTGAATTGAAATTTACCATCTGTGCTCGTACATGTTAAGTGTGGTTTCCCTAGTCGATACCGAGCATAGTAGAAAGCTGATGAGCTTATAAGGGCAGGTGCCCCAAGTCCATTAATACGTTTTCATTAAAAAGGAAAACTGATTAGCAAATTTGTCTGAACTTTGTTGGCAAGCAGGCTCGCAGCCTCAGCTTCTGATTCAGAGACCCTTTGATAAAAGCACGCACGACGATTCTCCGAAATTCCGGTTCATTTTTAAAATGCGCCCTTGTGGTTTGTGTTCGACTTTATTTTCCAAATATGACTGCAAGATTCAAGATTGCTAATGGAAGGTTGCAAACGGTCCGCCATGCAGAAAAGTTTTGATTGGATGGTTTGTTAAAATTTTGGTTCAACTTTCCCAATTGATCAAGGGAAATTCAAATTCTGTATATGCTGAATATAAGTCTTTGAAACATAAACGACGTAGTCAATAAACGATGTTATGCATGAGTCAAACTTCAAGGAACACAGTAGACAAGGGAAAAAAATTCACAATAGGAAGTAACTCCTTGCGGCACAATTGTTGTGAGGAGCGCAGCCGGTGTCACATTGCTTCCCAACGGGACATAGTTTTTTTTATTTTATGACCAAATTAGGGTTTTCTGGCTTGTGTACTAATTCTTCACTAAAATATGCTTTTTTATGAACTTGCTACATTTCATGATTACCTTTTCCGATTTAAAACTACCCGAATTAATAATCTAAAAAAGAACTGGCTTATAACCTATTATGTTACTTCAGTGCATTCCATTTCAGCCACTGGGTCCAATTCAGGTAATCACCCCATATTCTAAGTAGGGGCCATCCACAGAGGACGTCCTGGAATTTTCATAACATTTAGACCACCCTACGTTCTGATCGCCTTTGTCGAGTTTCTGTTTCGGACCCACGTCCAATGGTCATGTGCTCACAGCCACGAGTTTTTATTTTAGGGGCTCGTGTCAGAAAGGCAAAGCAAATCAAAGTAGAAATTGCCAAAATTAAGCGGCAGCTGCCCAGTCTGGGGGCAGCTGCAGCCGCGCCCGTTTCCTCGCCGCCAGGAGCATCGCCGCAACCGAGCGCGGCGGCGCCAGGTCGGCCGGCCACCCAGCGCTCGCCCAGGCAGCAGCTCCCCCCACCCCCCAAACGAGGGGTGGGCCGCCCACCACTCTCGGCAACAAAGCTGGCCTCTCGGCAAGTCAAGAAGAAACACAGAGCTAAGGGCGTTCTGGAGCCTTCGCCGAGACAGCGAGGTAGGCCGCCTCTGAACAGGCTACCTCCTCCGCCCAGCAGTGGTAAGCATTGTGGTAACCTTGTGGTTTACCTTTAATATATCTTATTCGACAGTCGTCGTTCAGAGCCATTGCTCTAATTATTTTTCTTTAATAATATTTGAAAGCAAAATTTGTACAGAAATAGATTGGAAAATCCTTGATGTGTGGTCTTTTTGAATTTTGTTTTCTTTGCCTGCAACGGTCCATTAATTATTAGTGTTTCAAATAGTATATTGTATAGAAATACGGTAAATGCCAAACTCGATGATTTGTAAACTCGGTTTTACACTTTTTTCCTGCAACATTTCTTTACATGCGCATAATGTTACTCCATATTTTCTGATAAAAGTTTAGCCTAAGGCGGTCCATTAATTAATTGAAACACATTGGCCTCAAGCATGACACATAACCAACATATTCATAGACAGGTTATTTTTATTTATTATAGGTCAGGGAAAAGTTCATTTTTAACCTGGTAAACCTGGAAATGTCAGGGGATTTTATTTAGCTAAAGCCGTGGAAACTCAGAACCAGGGCACTTTTTGATAATGCATCGTGCGTTTATCATTTGTCTACACTACATGTTCGTTATAACCCTTACTCAGTTTATCCGTGAAGGTCGAAATCCGCCAGACATTTAACACTGCACTTTAATATATGCTCGGAAATATAGAAAAACACTTAATTCTGTGTACTAATAAGCACTGGCTTATCAATATTTCTGTAAATTTTTTATTGAAGAATCATAAAATGACACATAATATGATTGGTATGTAAGTGGAATTTATCAGTAACAACTTTGGCAGCCCTCCGCTGCACCATTTCGACTTCCTGCACATGTCCTACCCTGTAAGTATTAGAAATAGGACAGCAATATTCCAAAATGTCCATTTTGGGAGCAATTTTGAAGTCTTATACACTCTACAATCCCAAAAATAAAACTATATCACTTGCACCTTATAAAACCTGACATTTTTACTCTTTATTTTTTTGTATACAATGAAATCTTTCTAATTGACCACCCAATGGACCGGACAAAATCGGTCAATGTAATCAGGTGGTCAATATACTGAAAAAAATAACATTAGCAGTATAAGTTAAGCGTTTTCCAGGTACTCTAAAATCGGTCACTAAGATCAGGTGGTCTAAATAGCAAGGTCGTTAATTTTTCAGGTTTCGCTGGTTATACATGTATATATCTATTTTATTTATCGATTTTCTAACAAATAATTATTTTTGTTTGCATTGTTTAATTGTCAAAATTTAAACATTCATCAGGTATATCATTAAACAATTTTGGTACTATATATTCTAATGTCTTTTTTCGATATTCATTTTTGCAAACGGTACTTCATATCTATAGTTAGTTTTTCTTAATTTAACTGCCTTATTTTAAATTGTATTTTAATAACTATTATCATTTTTTTTTTCAAATTTTCTGTTCAGCATTGATTTCACTAGTGGTAATTTTTAAGTATTACTCTTTAAAAAGAATTTGTTATGATTTTATTCTGTATTTTCGGAACTCTGGTTAACTGACATTACATGTAAAGCCATAGATTTCAGTCCCATACCTAAACAGGCTTTCCACCCGTGCAAAATATGGTGTCCTCAGTATAAACTTGGCATCATTTTCTTAACTTTGTTATAAGATAATCTATAGTAGGGGTTCCCAAAGTCGGGGTCGCGGGCTGATTTGTTAGGGTCACGGCCTGTTTCCGTGTTTATAGAATTTATTACTCGTGATTATTTGATTTAAATCTTTCAATTTCTGTATTACTTTTACTGTACTTTTTTATACTTGAATTCTTGAGTAAAAGGCTTTTGTAATTTTAAATTAGGGTCGCGAAGGCTTTTATAATTTTAAATTAGGGTCATGATCAAAAAAGTTTGGGAACCTCTGATCTATATGTTTTAAATGCGATTTTGGTTTTTATGATTTTGTAAATTTCCTTATGAACCCTGGATTTGCGATTGGAATGGGTAGTCTGCCTCCAGTAGCTACCGCGGAACACCGAATATTTGATCAAAGCTTTGCCTGAACACTTATTAACCAAATTCCTGATCACTCCCGGCGCACTGGCAAAGCACGTGACGAACTTTCTTTCAATTTCAGACTCGTCGAGCGACTCGGACGACTCGAGCAGTAAGGAGACCAGCTCCTCGGACTCGTCAGGCTCGGACTCGTCCTCGGATAGCAGCCCCAGCCGGCCAGCCCAGAGGCACCAAGGCCGGGGCCCTCAGCAGCCGCTGGTGTACAAGCAGGTGACGCAGCCGCCGCAGGGAAGCTTCCAGCCGCGGCAGCAGCAGCCCCCGGCTCTCCCGCAAGGGGCACGAGACGCCGCTTCGGGCACGCGCAGCCGGGGCTCCCAGTCGGCCGTGGGACCGAAGACTCCGCCAAAAAACGTGGCGACGCCGTACCGGAACGTGATGGGCAAGGCGCTGTTCGCGAGTAGCAGCAGCGCCGGGGCCGGAGTGCGGCGAGGCGGTGTTGAGCATCGACGCTGGCAGCGGGGGCGCGTCCCCCGCTCCTTGTCCTCCCAGTCGCCCATCAAGAGGTACCGGACGCCGTCCACGGACTCGTCCACCTCCACATCCTCTTCCTCGTCGGACTGCCCCCCCACGCCCCACGATTTGGTGCGGCAGAAACCCAAGACTATGGCCGAAAGCGCACGCCACGCGCAAACCCGACCCCCTCCCGAGACTACCGGCCAGGCACCGCTCCTCCCCCGGCACCCGCTGGCCGCCCTGGGCAGCACCGTCACGGTCGTGCAGCCGCCGGTGCAGACGGTCACCACCACCGCACCCCAGCTGCCCGCTGTCCTGTCCGCCTTTCGGGCAACTGGGGCCCTGACCGTCATTCCCACCACCATGGCCATCCCAGCAAGCGCGTCGAACAGCATCTCCATCTCGTATTCTCCGCCCGCTATCGTCACCATTGCTCCCATACCCGTGGGCCCGGCCGCTCGCACCACCATCATCCAGAGCCGGCCGACGCCCACGCCGCCCGTCACCGCGGCCCCCATGTTCAGCTTTCATCGGCCGAGCAAGGATTCCACCCATCAGAAGCTGCTCAACCTGGAGCACTCCATCCAGCCGCAGATGCAGATCCAGGTGCGCACGCAAGGCCCAAGCGGCACCGTCACCTCGGCGCCGCTCACCCCTGCGCAGCTCCGCGAGCACCAGCTGGCGCAGGCCCGGGCGGCCGCCAGCGCCTCGCCCCCGCCTGGCCGTTTCGTGCATCCGCTCCTGCCACCCGGCTCCACACTCACTGCGACACCCATCCTCATCAATTCACCCCCGTCCACGCCTATCAGCGTAATAACGAGCGCGACAGCGCCCGCGCCTATAGTCTCTCCATCCAGAGGCAGGGGGCGCAAAAGCGTGGCCCAGAAGGAAGCGCTCGTGCAACAGGCAGCACCCCCCACGTCGCGCGTCACGCCGTCTGGGGGAACCACCATCACGCCGCTGACGGCCGGAATGGGGGCGGGGAAGGCAGCTTCGCAGGCTGCCCCCCTGGTGCCCACACCTGCTCGAGCCTTTGGATCAAGAGCGCAGAAGCGGAGCAAGTCGGTGGGGGACAGCGCCGCAACGCAAGCAGTCAGTGTGGTGGCGGACAGTTCCCGGAAAGGTGAGCATCGACTCGGTAATTTCATCCCAGTTGTTTTATGAAAGTTGAGTGAAATTGAACATGATTGGGTTTTTATTAAGAAAGGCTACGTGTGGTGGTTGTAATTTTGCCTATGGCTTTCTATCAGTGAAATTTTTTCAAGCAACTATTGTGTAGATATGCTGGCCGAAAGTTGACGATTTGTAATCTTGATTTAAAAACAAATTGACTATGGCGTTCCTTTGCCTCATGCAGTTATTTCTCAGCAATTTTTATTAAAGTAATATAGGCCATAATTTTTGATCAATTTATCGAAAATGTCGCTTGTCGAGTTCAGTTTACTAAGTAGAAGCTCATTTAATTTGAAATAATGTAGTAGGAGATATAGAACTAGTACTAGTGAAAAAAATCGGCATAGCTATTCAGGAAACAAAGTTAGCTTACACTACTATTCAAATCTTTATAATATTATTTAAAATGGTGATGCTGATGAATGGATTTTTGACCACTTTACTGGACATATAATTTCGGTGCGAATATCAAAGAATAGCAATGGAAAGTTTTGTTTTTGATCATGAACTTATTAAAAAAGGTCTTGGAAAAACCTGGAAAGTCAGGGAATTTCATTTTAAAAAAGTCGTGGGAACCCTGTCAATGTTAAACTCATTGCTTTTTTTTCCAACTTGTTGCATTCCGGCGAATTTTCCTATATATGTCCTGTACATTTTGTATAAATATACGGGACATTTTCAAACTATGCTATGATGACCAGACCAAATTAGTCAGGTTTTCAATGAATAGAAAACTATAGTCCTGTTAAAAGAAGGGTACCAAAAGCGTTAACCGGTCAGAGATATTCAGCTTACTGATCATGCCTTCTCTCATAAAGAAAGTGACGTTTAATCTTCGCCAGTGTCCACCGACGGGAAATGATTCATGGGACAGGAAAGATTAATCGCATAACAGACTCTCTCTTTCTATTGGTCCATTTGAATTTCAACTATACTTTTCATTTAACAAGACTATAATTGCATTTTTACACATATAACAAGGTAAATTATCCTCACTTTCAGTACAAAATTTGCATTATTCTGAGGGGTGCCATTGCCCCTTAGTTTTTTTCTATAATTAAAAAAATTAAATTGGATATTTGATCATGAACGTGCCGTGACGTCACAGAATGACGAATTTGACCCATTTTCAAAGTCAACTAACTCAAAAACTGTCAACTCAGATTTATTTTTCTATTGGAAACCACTTTTCTCTTTAAGGTTTCAAAAAACAGGTCGATAATTTAAAATGATAGAACGCTGTAGACGAATATTTAGCAAAAGTTGATCAAAATTTGGAATTTTAGACTACAACTTTAAGCAATTTTCTTACAAATACCATTTAAAAAATAAAATGCCGTAGGCCAAAATTTTAAAAACGAATGTTTCAAAATCATGAATTTAAGCCTTTAATTTCGTCCAAAACGAGTCAAAAATACTACTACTTAAAAACTAGAAAGCCGTAGGCGAAATTTTTGAGATAATTAATTGTAAATCTGGAAATTTAACCTAGAAATTTCAGTGACTTCGCTTATGTCTTAGAGACTGGCACAAATTGATAATTAGTCAAAATTTCCTAAAATGTCCAATCGGTCCATTCAGGACAATTTTTGGAGGTGCCAGTCAACCTTCTGGAGGGTTCTTGGCACCCCCTAGTTACGCCTATGAATTTGTAACATGTGTTACCATACTAAAATCATGTTTACAGAAAATTAATTTATACTATTGGTTTTGTAGCTTAAACAATTGTATTGTAAATTTAATTCAGTGTCACTTACATGATAAACTAAGAAAGCGCCAGTCACATTTTGCATTATTAGACTTACTAACATTTTATTCGAACTTAAATTCTGAAGATTGTTTTCAAAATTTTTGAAACACCCCACATCTTATGGTTACATGTACTCATTTGCCCTTCAAGGAAAATGTCACCACCGGTGCATTTCCATGTCGAAACGTAACGAAACCTTACGAAATGTATACTTAGTGTATTTATGCACAAGTAACCCTACAACGGACAACAGTTGCTTTAGTATTGCTGCGCCGAACCCGTGAAAAGCGGTCAATAGTCAAGGACGGCAACATGTAGAAAAAAACTGAAAGCAATTTAGGCTTAGGGCTTAACCATAAAGGACGTGCGGTAAAGGGGTTGCGACAACCGGACACTGCCGTACCAGGTCTAGGTTTCAAGAAATTTCCGAATGTTATACAGAAAGACATGACAGAAAACTAGCTAAAAGTGACTGAACTGTCTACATGGCAAGGTGGTCAACCTGACAGGTTTATACTGTTGTTTGGAGTTTTCTATTAAGTTTCCTTAACAAAGTGGGCACGTTTGTTTTTGTAAAGCATTACCATAATCGCCGTGATGCATCCGTGCCATTTGTACATGCCTTTTGGGTGACTTTTTGCCGAATTGTTGAAAGAAAGATTAATTGACTAGACTATCCGCCAAGCTCATCCCATACATTTCCAATTGTCAGGTGGGAAGAAATCAACAGCACCGGTTTCAGCGCAGCAAGTTCGGCCCCCGTCTCCAGACTCGTCAAGCTCATCATCCACCTCGTCGTCGTCGTCGTCTTCAAGATCTTCGACCTCGTCCTCTTCATCACTGGAGCCGCCGTCTAGACACGATGGGTCTGGCACTGCCACCGGCGCTGTCGCTTCTGGAAAAGGTGCTACGGTCCTTGCTTCGGCCGAAAAGTCCAGCGGCTCGATTAACGGTAAGCTGGGTAACTCTCCGGCGGGGGTGAACCGGCGCACGGCTGTTCTGTTCACCCGCAAGGCGGCCGCGGCCCTCAAGAAACCATCCAGTGCCGCCTCGGCTACCGCCACTCCTGCCCCGAAGAGAGGCGTCGGGCGGCCACGAAAGGTTGTGGAGCACCCAGCAGCAGCCACCTCGGCGCCCCAATCCAAGAGTGGTCCTGTTTCAGCGCCCGTGTTTAATGTTGGAACTACCAGAGCCACTTCAGCGGCAGCTACGGCTGCAGCCGCTCTCTCCAGCAGCAATTCTCTGCTGCCTTACCCTGGTGCAGCGGCTGCGAGCGGGACCACAGCATCCACGTTCGCCGTGCCAAACGCCGCAGTCCACGATGGTGCAAAAGATAAAGGCGTTGGTAGGTAACGAGTCATATGCCATTTTAGAGCTTTTGACTGTATTCAATTGCCGCTAAAAATCGTTGGACTTCGTTTACAATTTGCAGTGTGAAACGTTGCACGCTGTTTCGTGTTTAAAGTCTGCGCTTCAAATTACTTGCCAGGGATTCTTACACAATTGCACAGTGGTTTTAAAAATCCAGCAATACTACCCAACATGTAAATAATCTATGTATATATAGTGAAACCTTTCTATACAGGGTTCGTGCGGACCTGGAAAGTCAGTTAAGAGAAATTGGTCACGGAAAGTTAAGGAAAATTCCGTTTTTGCTCGAAAGTCAGGGAGAATCCGAATGAAAATGCACTGAATTTTAAGTGGCAGTTCCAATGAAAGGTGCTCTAAACTCTGAAGACATCATTTTCTATCTGAGTTTAATGAAAAATGTCGCCTATTTACCTTGACTAGTAGTACTTATAAAACATGTTAAATTGAAAATGTAGCCCAAAGTCCACAATCAGTTTTTGGCAAATTTTCGCCTACGGCGTCGTCTTAGTAATAATGTGGAATATTTATAATTTTTAAATATAGACAACAATTACACGATTAATTAATTAAATTTTAGAAAAAAATTTGGCATGTTCTTAAAATGATGTTCAGTGTAAAAACGCGGGCTAAATTAACCGATTAAACACTTGATGAGCAGTTTGACAAGGGGGCTTAATTTTCCCATCACATGCTCAACACGGCCCTGTCTACATTAGAAGCAGCTTAATCAAGTTTTAAGTTAATTGCTAAAGATGCACAGAAAAAACGTTTAAATTGTTTATAAATATTAATTTTACTAGTAAAAATTCAATTGCCCAACAATTACTACATTATTAATAAATACCAACATTATTTCATTGTATTTTTTTGGCTACAGAATTTATTTTCAAAAAGTCAGGGAAATTTACTTGGCTGGTCAGGGATAGTCAGTGAAGTGACTTGTACATTTTAGCACTAACCCTGCTATAGTGACCACCCTAGGGACCGGAAAAATCCTATTCCTAGGGATGCACTAAGATGGGATTTTGTCGAAAGATTCCTTTAAGAGGGCAATTGAAAGGGTGAATGTTCTTCCAAATCCTTCCTGGCATTGAGTTCACATGAGCCTGCATTCCTTTTTAAACATTTTCTTTAATCCTTGTTTTATTTACTTAGCAACGCTGGGTACATTAGTTAACCTTTACTAGATTTAAGGTATCTATATTATAGACACTATGGAATAAAGCGAAAATTTAGTTAAAATAAAATCAACCATGACCCCTGCACACATTACTCCCATGCAAGAGAGTCAATAGTTATACACGCTAGCACTTCTAAACTAGTGATTTCAAATCATTTTTTTTTTCGAAATCCTGTTAGAATATATTACCTGCTTGCATGGAAGCTAAATTGGTTTTTCATTCCGTTGACCAAGGCCCCTTTATACTTTCTTATTGCATATACCAGTCTAATATAAACCTTTGACAGCATTGTCATACACTCTTCGTAGCGTGACTTTAACTGAATGTCATATTGAATAGCAATGCCGTGTATTGGGAAATTGCAAAGGGGCCTTAAACCTTTGAAATAAGTCAAATTACACAGGCATGGTATCATAATGTTTAATGCGTGTGTAAATGTTCCAGGTATACGTAAACGCCTGAGGTCGGTCAGTATCAGCAGTGCTACTGAAATGACGAGCCCAAGATCGAAGAATGCCATGCTGAGCAATGCCCAAAGTGTCCTGGCCCAGAACAGCCCTGCTTTGACGGACTCGTTTGTCTCTGGTTTTCCTCCTACGCATGGGGATAGCTTTAAAGTTTATAGAACAGGAGGTAAGCGCATGCTTTGTTCAAAAGTACAGGAGCACAGTATATGCAACTACAGTAATCCATTATGTAACTGATTCCGAGATTATATAAGTTTTTTTACGTAACTGGTGTGACATCCGAAACACTGGTTTAACCGACACTTTTTTGGCATACATGAGTGGTAAATAAAATTACATAGGTTAACTGCTAAATTAAGAATACATTCGTATTTCTTTTTCATCCTGTTTTGATTTCTGCTCAAATGAACACTTGAAAAATACGGAACGTATGTCCTGTTTCAAATACATGTACACCAGTCTATATATATATATTGGGATCCATTCAATCCATTCAAAAGGGTGCTTCTTAGTTTTCAGGGTTGGTGAGCACCTGGAAAGTAGAAACGGTCAGGGAAAATTCCTTTTCGCTCGAAAATCAGGGAAAGTTTGGGAAATATCTTATTCAATATGCTCCATAAATGTACCCTTTTTTAACTTTGGTATTTTTGGTTACTGAAATTACTTTCATGAAAATACACTTACAATCGACATATGTTCGTAAATAATCGTATGATGAATTTTATAAGTTGTGACAAGACAGAATATTTAGCCTATGGTCTAAATGATAACTCGCTGTACACTGAAAGCATAAAATTTCGCTGATCTAAGGAGGCATTAATTAAATGAAGTGTGCAGTATTCTGATTTTCGCAACTTTCTAGATAGTAATTCTAGTTTACATGTAAATGCAACTATTTATATAAAAATGCTTTCATTGATAGCCTTTCCTATCTGAATTATCTTTTTGGAACATTAGGACATATTGTGGTAAACGGAAGATGTCCTCTCAGAAAGCTATATTGATTATCACTCCAATGCAAATGTTTTTTTACTTATGAGGAGACATAACGTTGGACGCCATACAAAGTTTTTAGCAGTTTAGTGATGAGAAAGTTTCAATTTCTTCCTTAAGATGTGCCGGGATCGGATACGGACAATAATTCTGAGAGCAGTTCGGAGAGTTGCACTACGTCCAGTAGCATAACCTCCAGCGACAACAACGATTCGGATGATGATGAGGAGGAAGAAAAGGAGGAAGACGAGGAGGAGCTCGAGAAGGAGGATAGGCGGAGCAGCCGAAGTGCGGCTGAGCGTGAAGAAAGAGCTGCCGCCCTGGCTGCCTCAAATGCTAGCAGAGGACGCATGGGTGGACCATCGGACACTGGTCGCAGGTCTCGTAAGCGGCAGCAGAGCAGCAGTAGCGAAGCAGACGAGGCCCATGGAAACCTAGGTAATAATGACGGGAAGCGTGCCACCGTGACCAGCCAATCTGGAGTGGCAGATTCTGGAGCAAAGGAAAGCTGCAACGAGCGGCGACTCCCCAGTGCAGGTTTGCATGCCCTTGCCCGTGGTACCAACAGGGCACTGAACTATTCTTCACTGGATGGTAAACACTGCATTGAGTTCTATGACAGTTCTTGTTGGATTTATTCCCCTGCATGAAAGATACTGCCACGAATGTAACACATAATGTCTACTAACCTGGAAAACTCGGGGAATGTTATATATACTCACCGTTCAATACCTGGAGAACTCAAGGAATTTTGATTTGGAACCTGGAAATTTTCAATGTCCACTTTATTTTGCATTTATGGATATAATTCTGAAGCTCGTCACAATAATAGATTTGTCTAACTAGAATTTCACCATTCCAAATCATAAATTTCAAATTTTCATTTGGTTCATTTTTTCAGTGCTGCACCTGTTGCCACCTTTATAACTAGTTATTAAACTCTTTTTATGGACGTGGAAAAATATGAATATAACCCTGGAAAACCTAGAAAACTCCAGTAATTCTTTTTGGAACTTAGTAGACAACCTGTTTCAGGAATGATTCTTTACGTAACGTTCTGCATTCCAGTTGTCAGGAAATTGGCAGAAATACCTAACTGAATTCAGAAGCTCGGTCATCTTCAGATGTTTTCTGCATTGTTTTTTGGTTAAAAACAAAATAATAATAATAATAACTCACATGCTTTTTTCCAAAAGAGTGCTCGCATTGATGCATATGAGTAACTTAACAATTACAAATTCCAGTGTAGCAAATTCCAAGCAGTTGATTAGCATGTACTGTTACAATTCTACTATCCAGTGCAGTACAGAGCAGTGTCTATTAGCTGCAATATAATTGTGTTGCATTAATTATGCTTAATTTTACACATTTCTTACAGTGTCTAGTAAAAATCGAAACTCAGGAGCAACAGATGGAGCTACTATTCCACTAGAGCCACTCGACCTTGTATGGGCGAAATGCCGAGGGTATCCGTGGTATCCTGCCTTGGTTAGTAATGGATGGTAGTTTTGCTGTGGAGCTGAACGTTCTTACCCTATTGGATTGCTGAACAATTAACCTTTGTTATTTAAGATAATCAATCCAAAGATGCCAAAAAGTGGTTACTTTCACAATGGGGTGCCGATTCCAGTACCACCGGATGAAGTTTTGGACTTGCAGAAGAACTACGAGGAGTTGGTGTTTTTGGTGCTCTTCTTCGACAACAAGCGCACATGGTAAACTCATCTTTTCTATTGAGCTGTATTCTAATATTCTTTATAAATGGTTTAAAGAAAATTTGAAATTGATATAAATTCTCTAAATTGGATATTTCTTGAATTTCCCCTTATGGGAACTGATGGGTTGTTATTAAAGTGGGAATTTTTCCTGGTTTTGCCCTATTTTTAAACATTTTTACTATTGAGATTTGTACCGAAACCCATGAAATCTCTACATACTTCTTACGGGCACTGCAGGTTGTTTTGCCTACATCCGACTTGCATTACAAACGATCACATGTGGTGGATCTCCAGAAATGTGGCTATACTATTTGTGATCTATTTTGTATCCTTTTAAACTGTCCGGGTGGCTTTCATCTTATCAAAATGCTGGGCTTTTCTGCTCTTAACTTAATGAATGAAAAAAATCCCAAAGAGCTATGGCTAATATAGCCTCAAATGGAGTCATAGAGAAGCAAGTTGGTCTCCAGTTATATTTTCGTTAGTTTTTTGTGTAACCCAGCATTGTTAATTTGTTTTCAGTGAACGTTTAGTACTAATGCTTGGAAATTGTCTTTATGTCATCCACAGGCAGTGGCTACCCCGTTCGAAGCTAGAGCCCCTTGGTGTCAACTCAGACCTTGATCAAGCAAAGCTGGTTGAATCGAAGAAACCAACCGACCGCAAGGCAGTGAAGAAAGCCTATGAAAAGGCAATCTTGCATCGCTGTCGTGTGACTGGCGAGTCCACAGGTCTGTCCGGCGAATCGAGTCCGGAGGACTGAGTGGCGAATTTCTTTTATTCCTCCAGAAAGTTATCTCTGTGCAAACCATTTATGGGCATTAGTCGAGCAGCAGAACTCAGCTTCTTGTGGACACAAAGTAAGTTTGAGACCCCTTTTCTGGCCGATGAGAGAGGGAAGCGTAGTCGCCCTTATTTTTCTATGTGTATATAAAGAGCGATTTTAAACTTTTTAGCACCATATATAAAACTATTCTAAAAGTGTTATTTCTTTTTTCCCCAAGCTCAAATGTGGCCAGGCTAGTTAGTTGGCATTGTCTTTTAAACATATGATTTTTTTGGGGATGGGGGAGTCACTTTCTTCCTAACTTAAAAAGTGAAGTGAGATACTAATGTGTATGGGAACAGAATCATGTTAACATTGACATGTCGACTATTACCTGCTATTTAACGGTCATCGTTATTTACAACGTAAAAAAGCCGACTGGACACTGGCTGAAGTGCACAACTCCTGTTCAGTTATGCGTACACTGAACGTGACACGACATTCTCCTTAACGTTTTTGTTGTGTCTCGTCTCCATTATGTCAGATCCATCCGAAGTACCAGGAAATCTCCGAACAAGTGAAATATTTCACTGAAGCTTTCGAAGTTCTGAATAACTCAAACATTTGCCTACATAATGGGACAAATTTTCTAATTACTTAAATAGTTTTTTTTTTAAATTGGTGCGCACCCAAACGCATTGATAACTGCTGAATAAATTGGGTTTGTGGACTTTCAATAAAATCATGCAACGAAAATCACGTGGTATCAAGTAGATTTTTTAATATTTTTGCTCTTGTTATTGGCTTTGTTTATTGGCACAAGTAAGTGAATCTATTCGGTCGGGAGGAACAAGAGCATGAAATACTGTTTTATGTTGCACTCAAACTCTCCCCTTTGGCTGTTACGAAACATCTAAACGCATAATGGTATGCAATTTAGCTTTGTGGCTTGTTTTCCTAAAACTTCCACCTCACGAACTTGAGCTTGTATTTCACCCCATTAGTAAGATTTCTGTCTAACTTCAGGTATATTGTAGCTGCAAAAACTAAATTATGTCACTCAGTCCTGGTACATAGAGGGGGAATTGTTACTTCTAAATTGTGTGGTGTTTCCGTTTGTGAACTTTGACCATCTAACCAAACATCCACTTCTGTGCATGTGCGAGAGCTGTATTATATAGCCCTTCTTAACCTCGCTCACATTTCATTGATCATTGAGATTCATTGCTAACTTTTAATCGTGCACTTGCATTGTTCTGGTTCAATTTGTTTTTGCCTCTGACCAAAGTCAGTATGAACTTATCATTGATGGGTTTGTCATGTGCAGACTGGTTTATATTCAGATTCGTTGTTTCCTTTGCTTCTAATTTCAACATTTTGTCATCCATTTGATTTCTATTAGTTTCGTAAACTGAAAATAAATTAAGATTGCATGTCTACATTTTCATAACATGGATTATAAATAAGCATTGCGATTTGTCAATTAATGCTGTCTTCAACTGTATCTCTGCAGCACTCAACTGGATGCATATTATCAATCTCACTTGTTTATGTTTATCGAATTACAGAGGTAATTGTTTTGTCATGGAATCCTATTGAATATTAAATTTTATATTAAATGTGGTGTTTGTTGCTGTCCTTCATGTCTAAGCGTGACGGATGCTGCTCGAGTCCTTTTAACAGTTTATCACTCATTTTATTTAATTCTTTCTATTGCCGGTTATATGATGGAACGGCATTGTGTTATTAAGAATATTTTATCGAGAAATTTCAAAACGTGTTGCATAGAATTTCAGTTATAATCACCTAAGTTTGTTTTTAATTTTTCCTTTTAAGCACTTGTCGTGGCGGTTTTTTTAAACAGTAAGTCAAACTAACATTTCGACATCTTTGTCGTTTCCTTCCTTCAGAAATCCTAGCTACTTCTCCACTCACTGAGATAACTTTTATACCCCTTCTGCTCCCTACTTATGCTGTACAAGGACAAGACTTGAAGGACCACGACTCAAAAGGTCACATTTATGTGTCTATAAATGAAGAACCCTCATCTACTATCTTAGTTTTCGAGATATGGTCACTTTTAGGAAAGAAGGCAGACATTTGACAAAATGCGTTTGTGGTTAAAATATGTATTTAGAGTTGCAATTAATTGTTATGTAACGAAAGAAAAAGGCCCACATGATTTTATTCTCATTTCTGCATGTAAACATTTTAACTTATCTTGTTACAGATACGAGTATAGTGATGCAAAACTGGCATTACCTCCGTAATAATCTTGAAAACTCGATTTTTATAGGTTTTCAAAGTGCAATAATTTACGTTTTAAATGTAAGTGAAAAAAGTAAGTCACGCAATTTACGTTTTATGCATTTTTACGTTTCCCACGTAGCACAAAACGACCTGAAGACGTCGTAAAAACGCGTCGTACCGACGTCGTATTTTCCACAAATACGACGT
>JAQIXS010001849.1:0-26415 GCA_034700785.1 Rossiulus vilnensis | reverse complement strand
AACTATGAGCGGTGCTTCTGAACATTTTCCGTCAACGTTTTGATTTTAGTTTCACATTAATTTGGTAAGCTCTTCTGTCAGGTTCTAAATAATAGGTAGGAAATAATGGTAGCTGTCCGTGTAGTAAGGATAATTTTCTAAGAACCAGCATGCTATAATCAGAGCATACTGTATTTGGAAACTTACTATATTTTACCATTTCTGACAGATTGCAGTTATTTGCCTGTCAAAGTAAAATCCATATTCTGATCATTGACAGTCTCGTAAACAATGGCATCAAGAAGATCTACAAGGGGCATGAGGGCGAGGACATCCGGCGGGGTTTCCTCTTTCGCCACTACCCCACGTAGTCATCGATTAACAGGTTGGATGATAACTTGATTTGCGCCAGCTGATAGGCCTACTGCACATTAGAAATGTCTGTTGACTGATTTCCCAGAGCTGCCCGTATCCTTTGAATCCTTAGCATTACTTTTCTTGAGTTTCATGTAGGTAAAACTTACTATAGTGTCCTAGTAGCACAAAATTTCTGGTATCAGAATTTCTCACCAAAAATGTTATAGGCTATATACTTGTCAGTAATTAACTTTGATCTCATCAGTTTTAGCAGAAGCAACCAGCCCCACACAGAACGGAGCCGATACTGAAGGCCTCGACAATATTGGCAACAGTAATATTACCATTTTTTGTTTGTCTGCATTTACATTACAAATTTTCTTACCAATTTAAATTTCTTAGTCGTACTCAGTAAATCATTAAGTATTTACAAGGCAAGTCCGTTGTGCAAATTGAGTTACAAGAAGAAAGTATTAAAATCTCTCGCTCGCAAAATCAGTCTACATGTTCAGAAGGTAATGTGGTTAACCGTTAGACGAGTATATTTTAAAATTACGAAAACTAATGCAAGCACGATTTGCAGGTGGACTTGTGGGGTGATGGTGAAGCTGGTGCTTCAACCCAAAATCTCATTAAAGTAACTGCTGTTCCAGTTGTTGGGCATCAAGGTGAGTGCCCGTTTTAGGTTTGTGACAAAATGTTGAAAACCCTGAAAAATGCTTAAGACTCGTGTTTTTTGGTAATCCAAACAGATAAGCAGTCTGGGATCCTTGTCAGAGTAACGACAACGTCTGGTAAATCGCCTGGAAATAAATTCACGTTAGTCTAAAAATAAGATAGTTTAATCGCAAAACGTTTTTGCAGAATACGGGGAAAACGCAGATGTGGACCAAGCAGAAATTTTCTGGGGTTTGTTCTGTAAGCCTGCCCCTGAAGATTTGGTTTCTAAAATATCAGAAAACTTCTTGGATCTTCCGTTAGTCTTGGTTAAAGGCAGACTTCCTTTAATACAAGAAATTCTGACGTATTTCACTGTAAGGATTTCAAAATTTTAAAACTGGCCTTGCAATTGAGTATTGCTCTTGATATTGTATTGTTCTTTTAGAAACAGTTTGACTGCACTATAGAAAAGTTTCATTTCGCGCCGTTAGAAATGACCTGGTTGGGGGCGATGTGGTCGGGATATGCAGCTGGTAAGCTTCTACTTGAATATTTATCTAACTGGTTAGTTTTTGAGATTTGTACGCTGGTTTTTAACAGGTTGTCTTTAACAGGTTGTCAAAATAATTTCAAATAATGTAAACCAAAATTCGACAACCTTGCATCAATTTATATTTTCAAAACGAGAAAGTGCAACTTTCAAAAGGTTAATTGGTACTTATTTCGAAAGTGTCTCTCAACAGTATATAATTATTTTAGATATTCCTTGCAAACCTTTAAAGTTGGTATACACGCCTCCTAAAGAAATTACTGGACTTGACACATTAACATTTAGCATGGCAGCGAAAGATGTCGTGACAATATGGAAATGGTAAGTTTCACTTATACAAAAAAATTAGTGGGCGATTTAACTAGTTGGTCAACAGGTTGTCTTTTTTTATCCAGTATACATGACGAGAGTTCTGACGAATTCCTTTATGATGAAGTGAATGCTTTCACTAAAAGCATCGAGGAACATATTGCAAAATATTTCAGCCTTAACTTGGCAGTAAGTCATTCTGTGATCAAATGTCTTTATGGTACAATCACTTTTCGTTGGCCTTCAAAATCCATAACTTTCTTGATTTTATTAGTTCTTTACCCTCAAAAGCGTCATGATCACATCCCTGTATGCAGAATCATCAGGGAAAATAAAGGTAAGATCATTGATTTAGCAGCGTGGTTAATTTGATTTTCACTATCATTACTGTTTATCTTTACAGATCCTTTCTCCAAAGATATCTTACAGGATTCTTTCTCACATCCTTTCAATTATCCAGCAGGAAATGAATTTGTAAATTCGTGTTGATATTGAAAACAAATACTTCATTAGTACTTATTTTCAATGTCAACAAGTCGTTGCCATTGAAAACAAATACTTCATTAGTACTTGTTTTCAATGTTCGGACAAAAGGTCCGGCACCGCGAGTGTCCGGTATTCGGAGGTTTTACTGTATATTGTTTTCCAAACGTTGAAGTTCACCTAGTTCGTGTAATTTCCTTGTTTAAAAATAAAAGTCGTTCAATGCAAACCTGTTGTAATCACAGCTGTCTCAACACATCATTTTAATTATTTTCTACATGAGTATCTTGGGGATAAAAGATAATTTCCTCGATTAAATCGACGATTTCATTGTTTCAAAATTACTCCAAACGATGAAAAAAGAGAAGTCAAAAGACAAATGGTTGAATTTCAGCTTAATTATCCCATCTGCTCCGTTTCCGTACCTTTTCTCCGCTGCCGCTGGAAGCCGTTTTAGAAGGTGGTGGAGGCGGTGGAAGTGATGTCGATGACACGGGTGGAGGCGGAGGAGGTGCTACGAATTTATCGTAGGTCACTGAACTTGTCTGCGACAACGTTTCTGCACTTGCAACGCAAAACTGGTTTTTGTATTGAGCCTAGAAGCATGGGATATGAAACCAATTAATGGCTAATTACGGCTCATTTTAAGCTGCGTGATTTATAGAACTAGGAAACATTTTGATGGTAAAGTTAACTGCATAAATGGCAACAGGTTAAGCTGCTAAATATACTGTAGGCCATAAATCTTATTCTTTTAGATCTCAGTAAGAGCGACGGATGTACTTACGTGAAAAGATGCTTTCATGGCTGATAGACGATCGCTCTGTGGCCCTGATTTGTTAGTCACTTGGCCTACTGGTTCAAGATTAGGACTGATTGTTGGCTAAATAGGATTAAACACAATCAAAACTTTGATTCAATTCGCAATTGAGGTGGAACATACAAGTGCAAAAGTTAGGTTTTAGTTACGTTTCCCAGAGAGACTCCTAATCCCGACGTGCCAGAGCCAAACCCAGGTCGCTCCCTAAAGCCCAGACCTTTGCCGCCAACGAGTAACTTCTTGCCCTTTCCACCTTTAAACCTGGACTTTCTGAACCACGAACTCTGCCGATTTCGTAAATTTAGGACGTTTAGCGGTTCAAATCACAGCAACAAAAGTTGAAACAAACGGAAGATTATGTCGCACCTGCATGGCGAGGTCCATGAGTTCCTGTGGCACCTGTTGGTTGGCTCCCTCCAGATTACGGACTATGTGCCCGGCAAACTCCTTGTCCTTATCGGTCACCAGAGTGTAGGCCTCCCCCTTTTCACCTGCGATTGAAATTTTGCATTCAGAGCTAGAATAAGCGCGGTAAACTACCCATTTCGGCTTTCGCGGTAATCACCTGCCCGCCCCGTTCGTCCGACACGGTGCGTATGTGTGTCTATGTCTCTGGCCACGTCGTAATTGACGACAGTCTTAATGTGTGGTATGTCCAAGCCCCTGGCGGCCACGTCGGTCGCAATAAGAATCGGCATCTCTTTTTTCTTGAACGCGCTGATAACCTTGTTCCTTTCGATTTGATCGATGTCGCCATGAAGGAGACCGACTAGAAAAAGCGCAGAAAGAAAACACGAGCTTTGAAGTACGGTACACTCATACCTTGACTTATAACCTAGGACGGTTACTGAAAAGTTGGTTGTAAAGCGATATGCTTTAAATGAAACATGTTATTACGTGCTAACCTATATAAATTACACAGGAAACGTTCCAAATCTCATTAAAATCTTCATTATTTTTGACTGTGTAATGATACACGAACATAAAACAAACGGGCAGTTGACGCGCAAACTCACCTTGAAAATCGCGCGCTTTTAAATTCCCGGCCAATTCTTCCGAATGATCTTTACGCGTGACGAAAATGAGAACGCTGCCAGTCGACATAAACTCTACTAGTTTGCCGGTCAGCCATGCCCACTTGGCTGGTCCTGCAGGCAGAACATGGACAACCTGAGTGACATCCTCGTTGGCCTGCGAGAAACGTACATCAGGGTAATCAAGTTCGTTCTATTGATCCGTTATTAGCATCTTGCTCACTGCAAGCCATTAGCTTTACATGAGCTTAATATCGACAGCTTTGGTAATACTAAGAATACGGACAGTACCTCTCCTACGTCTCCTTGAACAACTCGGACAGGATCGGTAAGAACGTCTCGGGCGAGCCTTTCAACTTTCTTCTTAAAGGTGGCACTGAACATCAACGTCTGTCGGTCGGGTCGAATGTGGTCGCATATGGAGCGCACTTGGGGTTCGAATCCCATGTCGAACATTCGATCGGCTTCGTCGAGGACCAAAAAAGTGACGCGCTGCAGGTTTGTGGCTTTAATTTTAATTAGATCTATCATTCGTCCCTGAAAATAAAAGCATTTATTAAAAAAATTGATTTGGTAATTCATGAAAGCCTGCATGAATTTTCAAAAAATTACTTACTGGTGTAGCGACCACGATTTCTGCCCCCTCCTGCAAGGCTTTCGACTGCTCCCACTTGCTTCCACCTCCGTAGCAGCACACGACGTGGATATTGTATACTTTCCCAAATTTCTTTGCTTCGTTATAAATCTATGCATTGAAAAAGAAAATTGAAAATAAGCAAACTGGCCCATTTGCACTTGCAATGGTTTCAAAAAAGCATACCGTATTTACTCAAATATAGGACGTATTTTAGATAAAAGAAAATTATAAAAATTCGGGTGCATCTAAAAATCAGGCACTTGTTCTTGATAAAGTGAGGGATTGAAGTAAGATTTTTCCCCCAAAAATTTCATCCTTTTAACTAGGGTAATGCACCTTCAAATTCAGCGTCGACTTATTTTCAAATAAATACAGTTATTTGCGTGCTTGCCTGTTGCGACAGTTCCCTAGTTGGGGCGAGGATCAGACCAACAGGGCCGTCTTCAGGTTGGAGTTCTCGCTGAAGAACAAATATCAAATAATAAAAAGCCCTGTATGCACAGCAACGTTTCCAGTAGATTAACATGAAAAAAATATTTACCTGGTCCATTATATGGACCAACATTGGCCAAATAAATGCTGCCGTCTTTCCCGAACCGGTTTTCGCAATACCAATAATATCTCGACCACTCAGTGCAATTGGAATACCCTAGACGAAAGTCAATTATCAAAACTAAAGCCATCCAATGGTTAGTATAGCGTTTATAATATCGCACCTGTGCTTGAATTGGTGTTGGTTGGGTGTATTCTGACTTGCGGATAGATTTAAGTAGGGCATCGTCAAAACCAAAGTGCGCAAAACTGGTCACAGGTTTCGGTGGAGTTGCTCCTGATACCTTTAAATGTCGACATTAAGAATTAGAGATACGCGAAAATCTGCGACTCTGTGACATTGTGACCTTTTTGCTTACCTTGATACCCAATTTCTTTCTCAGATCTTCAACTTCTGCATAGGTTAACTTGGATATATCAGGATGCTCTTCGTAGAAATTTTTATCAAACTCATTATATACAATTGTGGAGTGGTCATTAGGTGGTAAAGGATCAATATACTGAAACATTCAAAGAGTAAGTTTATTCACAATTGAGGAACATTTAATTTTAAATATTAACATTCTGTTTCGTTTGAAGACTTCTTTAAATTTAAGACATCTAAAATTGATTTTAAAATTTCTGATTCCTACTTTTGATTTCGGCGGTGCAATTGGGTTACCATCTTCGTCATATTCCATATCTCCATCGCTGTCATTTTGTTGCAGTCCAGCTGTCGGGTTTTCCTCCATAAATCGGTAATAAGATTCCTCGTCATCCTCATCTTCAATGTCATCACGAATGCCTCTGACAATTTCGATCAGGACAACGTACATTTAAAGCTCTTTTCACGTTTTAAATAAAGATACTTTTTACGATTTCTATTTCATTAAATTCGTGAATTCATTATAAACATTTACCCATACTCACTTATTTTTTTCAATTTCCACGCTGACAGCCTCTATCTTTTCCTGTTCTTTTTGAACTTGTTTCTGAAATGGTTTTATAGTTCTTCAATCTACAGTAGCACAGCCACAGTAAAAAAATAAAATAAAAACATCTCTTATTTAACAAAATAGAATCGAGAAGAATCTAATTCTAACAGCCAATTGAAAATATTGCATTGGTACCTACAGCAAAGCAAAGACGACACTATTTTTTGGACTTGTTTATCCATTTTTCTTACTCATCCATATAAAAAATAAAATAAAACGCAACAAGCCAAAGTCCGACATCGAGGCCCTAACTGGTTCTATGCACTGAACCTGTGCGAATAGCACAATTAAAAGTATGTTCACATTATGGAAATATCCCTTACCTCAATTCCGGCCATAAAAGCATCTAAAGGATCGTCGTCTTCGCTGGTATCTGACTCCTGATTACGACGTCCCCGGTTTTCTGCATTTTTTGCTCTTTCGAGCGTTGGGCTGCCAGGAGCAGGAATATATTCCAGCGTATCCAAATTAACTGGCTCTTCATCATCGTCTTCATCAAAATACCTAAAGTAGAAACAAATTTAAAACGGGTAAATAAAAGTAATTTCAGCACATACAAAAAAATCATTCTTAATTCTATTGTATTAAGAAAGAAATAATAATGAAGATCCACAGGATTTTTGTTGGATGGGCGAGAGAAGTAATCAAGTGCCAGTATTCAAGACGTTAAAGTCATGCTAAGTTAGTTTACATACGTTTATGGAGACATCACACGATTGTTAGTAATTTCATTCTGAGAAGGTACTCTGACATTGGTAATGATTGTAAGGTCAACTTATGCAAAGTGCACATGCAGCTATTTAGCCACACTTTCAAAGGTCAAATAAATGGTGGCCAATTAGCAGTTAATTAACCTACCCCAACGCAATTCATCTTACTTTCTTCTTAAACCTGAACAGCATGCCTCAGCATATTCAGAAATCGATTTTTTCTGTGGTTTTCACTGAATAACACAAATGCAGATGCAGTTGGAGGAGCATATATACTCTGGAGGGAACCACTGCATATAGGGCATGCACTGGTCGATGCAAAGTGATTTGACAAATGTAAAGATTAGTGTACATACTCTTCTTCATTCTTGGGTCTTTTCCTGGGCATCCCGTATGTGGCTGCCATCGCATTTTGGCTTATTGTTGTCATTGCTGTGTACCCATGCTTGGTCATCCCAGGAGGAGGAGGGACTGCATTCTGGCTTGTTTCTGGTTTTTTCGTGGAAATAGCAAATCCGCCAAAGCCAAAACCTCTTGGCTTTCCATCGCCACCTTTATGGAACATCTGGAAATGAGGTCGAACAATAAATAAGCAGCTTTTCAAAACCAATCAGTTCGCGGAAATGAAAGGAGAGCCAATCTTGGGTTAATTCCAATTCTAAATGACAACTACGTTAGGCCTACTTTTCTCAAAATAATTACCGCATTGCGTAGAACGTATTTTAGAACGATTTGGACGTCTCACCTTATCTGCTGCTTAGTAATTCCGTGCCACAGTTCCTTTTATCGGTAAATAAATTCTAAATTAATTCTGTATTACACAATTTCTTCAGAACGCAAAATAGAGAACAAAAACGCGCTCATAGAGGGCGCCTCTGGCGTCGAACAACGTCCGCGTGCATTATGGGTAATCTTTTCAAATTTGAAAAAATATTCAAATATTTCAAACTATTTTGGTCGTAAACTGCTAATACACTGTCTGTTACCCTGGTTTAGCAGTATTAAATTTAAAATCAAGTTAATAAGAACGAGAAACTGAAAGTTTTCTGCGGTTTCGTTACAAATTTCTATCGAAAACTCATGACAGTTTAAATTTAAAGTTTTGTACATACAGTTTTGTGCGCAAAGAACAATAAATATATTTATATGCATTATATATTTTTAAATGATAACTTGCCTTTATAGAACTTTTTTTTTATTTCGTCTTTTACGTAGTTCAAGAAAAATCTGAATAAGAAAAAAGCTTCCTACAATCGAGCATTTGGCCGTTACCTGTACTTGGTATAACAACTTATAGCTCAAATTGTTACCATTTTAGCTTCGAATTCAGCCTAATTAAGAAAAAAGCTTTCTTGAGAGAACTTCTGTCTATTCAGTGAATTTGTATATCAACAAACTGTAGCTTAAACTCTTGCTATATACAGTATTACTGAATTACAACAATATTGTTGAATTAGTTACTTTTAAACTTGAAGTCTCAGCTTGAAATTTTAACTTTTAATCAATGTTGGGAAACTCTGAATCAAAATAAAGCTTCCTCTGAGTTTTTGGCTAATTTTTTCTTCCAAAAACTAATTTATTATTTGCGTAATTTTTGGCAGAACTAATTGGGGACATGTTCCCTGCAGGGCTTACTTATGCACAGTATATAATCGTTCTCAAAATCCTAATGCTCGTCCTGGAGCAAAACTTGTTGGTACCAGGCCTGTTCAGTACAAAAGCACATCTGCCCAAAAGCCTTCCATTGTGGTGCTCAAAGCTTTTCACAAGAAGCAAAACAATAAACGGCATTGTTTGGTTTTTTTCTCTTTTTTTTTGCCCAGGTGAAAATCCCTCCCGGACGATGATATCACTCGGGTTTGGAGGAATCCTCCGCACGATTGGCTGCCAAGAAAAGGTGGGCGACCTGCTTATTTCGCACCATTGGCTGCCTGCAGAATTCCTGACCTACTTGCCATTAGTATTTTCTGGGCAAAGCAGGCTCAGCCTAGCTCACTTATTCGCAAGAATTCGTGATTGGCATTTTATCCATCCAGATTTGTATCACTAAAATCTGGTGACCATTCGAAGGATTTTCGGTTACGCCATTCAGCCATTGCCACCAAGTGGGTGTCAACTAGTGAAAGTAGCCTATTGTACCTTCAAAGAAGAAAAAAACAATTGGTTTCTCATTAATTCAGTGACGTCAGAGCCACTTTACCAGTTTACCTTGTGTTGTTTTTTTTTTTGGATGTCCTGGAGTTTCGATGATGCTGGTCAGTGCTGCCTGTGCTAGTGCTCGTTGACCGCTATCATAATGTGCCAATTACTGCCAAAAAATGGGATCAACAGGTTCTTGAAGTTTTGTTTAGTTCTTCTCCTACTGGCTCTGGACTATGGCTCTGCTTTCCCTGCTGCAGAAAATATGCTTGGGCACAGTCAGGATGAGGGACTCAATTCTGCTGATGGGGCCAGATCCAGGCTGATATCCCAAATCGATGCTGTGGCAAATTCCTTGCAAACTTGCGTCCAGTTTCCAGGGATGACTGTGGCCGCAGTCAGACTGGGAAAAAGTGACCAAGACACTGTCCTGCTCACGAGGAATTACGGAGTGATGGACATTGAAAGCAAGAGGCCGGTGGATGATGACACCAGGTTCTGCATCGGTTCAGTGACCAAGAGTTTCACCGCTGCTCTGCTGGTCCAGATGTTGCACGAAAATGGATCGTAAGTGATTAATTGACTTCAATTAGATGCACTTGATTTAAGCTCTTTGCTTTTTTCGCCCATTTTTTTTATAAAAAAAATTGTACATTAAACGGTAATAGACAAATAAGCTTTCTTTTTTGTGGCCATTTTTGCATAAAATTATTCAAAGGCTTTACCACGATTTTTTTAGAAACAAATGTGTTCATATTTGAATATTTTTTTCCAAAAGGATGAGTTTTTTTTTTTTTTTTTTGATAATACATTAACACGTTCCATAAGACAATATTTGTTTTGTGTTAGTAAACATTTCTGCATAGTATTATTCGAAGGCGTTACAACGATTTTTTAGAAACATTTTAAATTAAAATGTTACAGTTTTCTTACAGGATGTTTTTTTTTTGCTTTTTTGATAAGATATTAAAATATCCCACAGTGCAATATTTTTAGTCTTGTTGTTTTAGTTTGTATTAGTCCAAGATTCTGTTAAATAAATGAAAATCCATTGTAAAATAGCACTAGAATAGGCATTAACAAATTTGACTGAAACAAATGAATCGAGCAATTTAACCAGCATTTGTTTGGATATTAGTCTAAAGAATAAAAAATATACAAAAGGTGTCATGTTGATACGCCCTAGAGTTCAAGGTATCAATTCAAATAAAAATTGATTCATCAAGCATTTTACCACACCTTTTATAAACACTCAAATGAGGACGTCATTATGAATTTTTGCGATACAATCAGTGTTTTCAAAATAAGGTTAAGTGGATATAAACACAAAGAGGTTTACTGCCTTATAAATAAACCACGATTTAAAAATTAGCTGCTATAGATGTAGGAGAGGACGATAGATTGCGAAGAACCTGAATCTTGTGCACGGAGGTTTTTAACTAATTAAAAACTGCATCCTTAAACTTATCTCGTAACACGTTTTCCGTGCTTGAGGCTCAAGGTTAGACAACAAAATTCCAAACAATTACCTCATCTTTTTGTCAATGCTTATCACGAAAATTCAAATAAAGATTCAACTGAAGTTCATGATCATTAGAAATGATCAGGAAAAGATGCCAGCTTTTATGAAGTTATAAATACCCCACAATTACATGCTATTGTAAGGTGTAAGGTTGAATTCGTCATTCATTTCTGGGGTTTTGCTATATAATTAAGTCGCATAATGGCAAAATATTTGAAAGAAAAAATGTGTTTACCTAGTAAACTTTAAATTTGCTCGCAAGATTTGTTTGAAACTAAAGAGTGGATAAAATACAAATAAATAGCACTAACACCTTAAACATTTTTCATTGGGACGTATTAGAGAAAAGTTTCTAATATTTTTATAAAAATATTGCTATACATCCATTTTTTTACAGCTCGAAAAATTGCGTGAGCTTTAATTCAAGGTGCAATATAAAACGTACTCGATTGCTAAAGGTGCCATGAATCTCTGGAGTAATTAAATATGACATACTTGCAATATTTCGCTGACAAGCAACTATTTCATTGAACTCTTAAAGTAAATATTTTTTCACACATGTTTAAGAGAGGAATTCCATGCAAGATATTAAAAGTTTATAATCTGGTGCTAAGGGAAATGGGGTAGATCAGAAGACAGGTTACTGCTAATTATGAAGCTTTATAAAATTACCATGGCGACTGGGTCGTTGACTCAAACCTGTTGACAACAAACCTGTTGTACTTTCTTTTGTAATAGTAATGATGCTTATCGTTCTTTTTTGTGTGCAAAGATTTCAAAAGATGAAGTTTGAATTATAATAAACTGAGATTATATTATTTTGAATACGCAAATTAACTCAACATAACGCGAAATAATTTCATTTGCAATTCCTTAAATCTAGTTTTTCAAATATTTTAACGTATTATAAATCATAACTTTTTTGAACTTGTATATATGATTTTCATAAGCTTTAACTTAATTACATCTGTACATATTACATCATACTGTTTTACTTGATGTTTGGAAAACATTACGAGAGTATTTCAAAATATTTCTTATATATTTTACCATTTGATATAGTTTTTGTTTTACTTTCGTGAAATCAATTTGATTAAATTCGAAAACAAGTATAAATAATAAATATATTCAATTCAAGTGCTTTTATTTCAATCAAAGTTTATAAATTTATTGCTGCCGATCCGAAATTATCCGAAATCTTCCTTTGTACTTTTCAGATACACACTAGACACGCCAGTGCGAAACATATTAGGACCAGATTTTAAGCTGACCACTGCAGAGCTGACCGAGAAGAGCACTATTAGAGACATCCTGGCCCATAGGGTGGGCATTGCGAAGCATTTTGGGGCATTTCTGATGGGTTACAACATGTCCAGACCCGAAATCGTAAGGTAGAGGAAGCATCCATAATCAGCCATTTACCAAAAAAAAAGATTAAAAGTGGGATGATTTTCGAGTGAGAAATTCCAGTGCAACCCTGTTTTCTTTGAACCAGACGGGTTCGGCATCTTCCGGTGTCCAAGCCGTTCCGAGCATCTCGAGTTTACAACAACTTCATGTACGTAGTAGCGGGTCAGGTAGCAGAAAAACTGAACGGCAGCTGGTGGGAAAGCCAGATCGTCAATAAGTTTTTAAAAAAGTTAAAAATGGATAAAACCACTTTTGCGGATCGGGTAGCCGATTGGAGCTCAAATTTTGCGCTGCCACACGCGCTGGACAATGGCCGCTTGACTCCGCTTCGGGCCAAGGTAACAGGAAAGTGAGTGAAGGCATGTTTTACCGTTTTGGATTTCAGTGATTCATAAATTTTTGTTTTTTGCATGAAAGCAGTAACACAACCAGCTGCAGGAGGTTTAGCTTTTTTCGGAAATTCAGTTTCGGCCGAGAAGCTTTTAAAAGCTTCAGTATAACTACACTTTTTCTGTCTGTTGTTAATCATTCCCAATTTATTGTTGGTATAAATGATATAAATATTGTAAAATAAATGCGGTTTTAATATTAGTATAACACAACATAAGGCGACAATTTTCTATCGTAATTTACTGGGTTCCCTAATTTACTACCTATTTGTCACACATGTAAATTCGAGGCTTACGTTGTCGTATTATACTTCTAGTAAACTTTTAAAATAGTTTGCGAATTAAAGTCAGTTTTCTGCAGGGTCTGGAGGAGGGAGGGTGGAAGGAGGCAAAAACTGATGGAAATTTTGATAAAATTGTAGTTTTTCTCCTCGATGCAGAAAACCAACCAGATTTTACTGAATAGTCCTAAAGAAGTCAAATTTAGTGAAAATTTGGCATTAAACAAATGTAGTTAAAATGTGCTTACAAATCTTCTTGCCTTCAATAATTACCCAGTATCCTTCGCCCGCTGGGACCTGCAGGATCCCTTTGCACCACATCGGGAGATATGGCTAAATGGCTGCTCATGCACCTTGATAACGGCACCAATCGCAATGGCAATACCGTACTTGATCCCGGTGTAATCGAAAGCCTTTTTCAAATCCACAATGCTTTCCCAAAGCCGATGGGATTTGGGAAGGAGATCTTCGACGTGGAATCTCTCGCATTGGGCTACGGGCTCGGTTGGGTTGTTGGAAAATACAGAGGTAAGTGAAACGCATCTTTTCTGAACATCTTCAACTGAAATTCTCACAAAAGTGTTTTACAACAAAATTACAAAATCAGTTAACAAAACCATCAAAAGGAATTGTATCAGTTTGTTTGCAATTCGTAATTTCTGGGCAATTTCATTTTTATAAGTAAAATAAACGAAAATATTAATAATATCCATAAACAGTTACTAAGTGCTTAGAGCACCTTTCATTGGAAATGCTACTCAAAATTCGGTGCATATTCATAAGGGATTTCCCTGATTTTCGAACAAAAAAGGCATTTTCCCAGACTATCTCTGGCCATTCCGTATCCTGTGCTATTTTTTAAATCATAATCCGTGTTCACATCCCATTAAAATGATCGTTTTTGCACCTGACCTTTCAGACACAAGGAGGATATTCCACAGTGGCTTTGCAAATTATTACTACTCGATGGTATCAATACTGCCCGACAAGAACATCGCCATCTTCACCGCTCTGAACGGTCCGCATCTCGTGAAATGCGACAATGGCATGAAGGCCTTGCATTTTCACATCGCAGATCTGCTGATGGGGGAAAAACCGTGGATAAACTCCTCCACGGTGTGTTCCTATCCGAGACAGTGGCTGCATAAGAACACGAAGCAAAATATTCCTTCTGCTGTGACTCAAAACGACTTCCAAACCACCACCTCCTGGTCAACAGCGAGCGATCAAGAGGATTCACCGATGCCCATCTCGTCCACACTCACTGATATAGGAACAACAACTGATTCGTCTTCGACCGAGTTTGTGGACAATGAAACAACGGACACGAGCACTTTGTCTTCGAGATTGACTTCCACGACTTCTGAAAAGGATGATTTCGCTGATGACCAAACTGAATCCCCGTTCGACACGATGACTCCTGGACCTACTCTTGGGTCATCTTCTAGTCCATCCACTGATGTGATCACAGAGTCAGAAACAAAGTCTCCCAAATCAACCGCAAATCCTCTTCGCAGACGAACACTCAAGGTCAAGAAACGCCTAAAGAGCACCACAAGTTTCACGGGAACTACTATTAATCCATCGACTTCTGCCACAGATCTAGACTGCAATTCAGATGCTTGTCAGACTTTGTCCAGTGGAATAAGTCTGGCAGAATCAAGCATAACAATGAGACCGGAAACGAATCCAGCAGAGATTACAGAACTCAGTTCAAGAAAACCAGAGATTGCGGACGTTCCCGAGACTGCCGATAATTCGACTTTTGGTTTTCGTCTTCGGCCAGGAAAGCGACCCCTGAGACGGAGGCGTCCGAAACGAAATGCCGGTATCATTACATATCTCAAAAAGTACGAAGGCAGGTACAGTAACCCCTTCTTCGGCGATTTGGTGATAAGCACCAACCGAACGGTTTTAGCGCTTCAGCTGAACTACGGGTACTATGGCAAAGCCCTCCTTCAGCCAAACTCCAAAAACAACAACATCTTTCGCATGCGGTTTTTCAACTCCATCTGGTACCAATCAGAGAGTGACGACATGAAGCTGTTCGCAAAATTGGGTATGTTCGACGTCCAGTTTGGCAGCTCGAGTCCCGATGGAAGTTTTGATAAATTAGTGGTTTTTCTCTTGGATACGGAACACCCACCGGTTTTCACTCGATAGTGCTAAAGAAGTAAAACTCTTTACCTCTAGCAGGGTTCCCCCAGAATTAAAATTTTCAAATTCTCTGACTTTTCCATCGACACAAAGTTATGACATACGATTTAAAAAGTTAACTTATAACTAACTAGCAATGTAAATTCCTTGATTTTTAATAACTTTCCCAAGCCATTAAAGTTGTTCATACACGGATTTTCAACATATTTAAAAAAATGTTATTTACCGTTTAAATCTCTAGATGGCATCAAAGGACAGAGAATTGCTAACTAACAAACTGCTGAAAATCGCTACATAATGCCAATATCATGGCTTTTCCATGACTTCCATGAACTGAATTTAAGTCCATGACTTTTATGACTTCTTATTTCTCCTGACTATTCCATGTTTTTTTAATTTCCCTGACAGTTCCAGGTTTTCCAGGTCTGGGGGAACCTGAATACTTTAAATCCAATTCAGGTAACTCTTGGTTTAGGGAGCACATTTCCCTTCTCAATCTGAAAACTCTTTTTTATCAATTACTATGTACAAAACGGCCTTAATTTTGCAACAAATCACAGCTTGCAAGCTAAATACTGTGATTTGTTGGTTTTAAAACGTAGTTCACATTTCCTAGTTTTGTGTATTTTTTAGATACGGGGCTGGGCCCCGTGCCAAGTTGAACCAGTGAATATTTGAGTGTCTTATTCCAGACGACTTGTTTTATTCCCATTAAAAGTACAATAAATGCAAGCGTAAATTCTGGCTAAAGTTATTGTTTAATTAACTGAGCTATAATAAGCCAAACATCCGTCTGGTCTGTATGGAATTGCTTTGCAGAATTTTCACGTGAAAGAGTTAAGAATGTGCAAAACGTTAACATGCTAAAAAATATACAGCAGATTAACAAAAATTATAGGTCAAAGGTTAAATGGAACGTGATCAATTATAGCTGGAAACGTTTGCGCGTAATATGTAGTTGGAAATTCAGGGACTACTGTATCCACATAGTGAAGGTAGGATAAATTTCCTTTTCGGGATTGAGAAAAAATTAACAGCAATTATTCGCAAATAGCTTTCATTTACAACAGGTTTATGATTTAACGACTGAATCGTATGTACACTAGCGACGAAATAAAAGGATTCGAATTGTGTAAAAAGTGAAACGATTAGAGCGACGGAGAGAATACTTCGGTCACTACAAAACTAACTCTTCGTACGAAACTCCTTCTGCTCGTGAAGATTCCCGTTGAGATTGCAGGTACTCGATTGTGTTTTGGAAGTGCTTACTGATTTGTTCAGTTTCTTCATTGCTTTCTAAGTTAGGGAGATCTTCGCGGATTTTTGTGATTAGCTGCATTAACATTTGGACTGTAATCTAGCCGAGAGAAACAAATTGCTCGAATTACATTTTAGACAAAACCATTTCCTTTTTGGGAATACACAGCTTAAGTGTTATATGTTAGTTAGTTGTATATATCAAAGAAAAATTAAAGATGGGAATATAGAGGGAAAGGCATTTGTAGACAAAAAAAAGCTGCAGGAATTTCTTGGAGTATAAAATGATAACCGACTAAATCTTAAATTTATGAATCACTAAACGTGTGGAAATCTTACCTGTCCATTTCCCTTTCCATGAAAAAATACGTAGTGATTCAATAGTTCGACGAATAGTTGCACTTGCACGGACTGGTCCATGCACTGATTGGCAATGCGCAGACCTTTCTTCAAGCACTCCAACACACGCTTTTCGTCACGTAGCTATATTAAAACACGAAAGACTTATGTACTGAAACTATTTTTAAGGAATGCATTTCGGACTTAAGAATTCATGAAAATCTGGCTAAATGTTGACCTCTTTTCCATCGGATGCTAGAGATTTCCCAGACCAAAACAGGTGGGCGCAAATTCCCACCCCTCGACACTGATCGGGTTTTTTCAGCAGCTTCGATGCTGCCAACGCACACTGCGTTCTTAGCGGTTCATGATTCTCTTCTCCGAAACACTTGGTTTGCTCGATGGCCGCGATGATCAGCGTGATTGCTGCCAGCTGCGCTTTGCTGTCGCTGATTTCGTCCTCGTACACGGAGAAGGCCTTAATGAAACACAAATATACCTTACATTTTGCCGCAGGAAAAAAATACAGTAGGAAGAATTCGTTTTTACCTGAGAAAGGAATTCGTAAGCGATCGTTTCGTGATTTTCAAAACCGATCTGATCGGCTGTCAACGCTCCCTGCAGAAACAGTCTTAAAGACAAGTCGGCAAGCTCCGCTTTAGTCAAGGCTGTGATGGTTTGATGGCAAAACTGGAATATCTTTTGGCATTTTCTTTCCCACTTGTCGTCCTAAACCGAGATGCAACGGAAAATGTAAGTAACTCCTAAACTTCTGCTAAACCAAACTGGAATAAAAATTAGCTAACTTCTTCTTTCAGAGATTTATAGGTGAAGGCCAATTTATAGGCTTGAAAGACAATAGATGGCAAAGTGAACTTTATTCTCTTGTTTCCACCAGCTCCAAATAATTTTCGGGCTGTATTCAGGATCTAGAAACCGAAAAAAGAGCAAGAAAATAAGTCACGAAAGAATCATCAAGAAGAAGCATGATGCGAAATTACAGTTTTTTACCAGATACTGATTATCTGCACTTTCTGCCTGCATGAGATTAATGAGTCTTCCCATTAATCCTTGTTCCTCGGCAAAGTCATCCGGATCCTCCTCCTCTTTCGGCTCATCGGGTTGATCCAAAACAAGAGGACTCACGAGAGTCAAAATGGAGTCTACCTAATATAATACAACAACCTTGGCATAAAACAGGATTCTTAAAAATCATGCATCACATTATAATAATACCTAAGAGATACTCACTTGTTCATGCGTTGGGATGGTGGTTTCGTTTTCGAGGGCATTGCTAACGATATATGCCCCTATCGCCTTTCGACCCTTGTGGTCGAGGTAATCCACGAGACCACCGAAATGAGACAGTTGCATTACTGTGAGTACATTGTTGTAGTTGTCTATGGGTATTTTTAAGAGACGAGTCAACTCCTTCGACACTTGAGTCCCGTATTCTAGGCTATCAAGTAAAAAAACACTTCATTATTATAAGGAAAACAATAGGGTGAATATCACACATTTTCAGCAGTCCTAACGTCTTACTTTTTTATTTCAAGCTTTGAAAATATCTCTCCAGTTGTTTCCAGCACCTTGTCGACATAGTCCACCCTGTCAGGATAGCACTTCAGAGCCAGGTTCAAGAGGGAAACTTGAAGGGCAACGACGTCATCTGTTGGCATGTCTTGGCGAGACTTGGTTCAAGAGAGATACACCATAAAACTGTTAATCGGCACATGCTGACCTTACCGCAAAAATTAAAATGCCTACCTGAATTATTTGGGCCACTTGCTCGGAGAAAACATCGAATAATCTTATTTCCAAAGGGATGCCAACGCCTTCGTCTTTGTGCGCAAAAACTGCCAGCCTTAAAAATTCACATCAAGCAGAATAAACAATAAATATCAATGGTGATACAAGTATTTGTCATAACTGCAATAAAAATCACACCTGTCAATCAAGGAAATGATAATATTTTTAACATTCACATCTTGATGCAGTTCCGCACAAGCCTTCAAAAAATTAGTCAAAGTTTGCAGATGAAATTCATCAGGAAAAACCTAAAAAAATTAAATTTTTTTGTTTTTATGACGACTACTTTTTAATAAATTAGTTAATTTGTCCACGCTTTTATTTTGATCCTACCTGAATGACACATTCCATCAAATATTCTTGAGCAATGGCATCTCTGCAACTAACAACTTGCTCCAAAATTCCAGGTAGGACAAACTGAAAGAAATATTACGGTGCTACAACAGATATGAGCTGAATAGAACAAAAAATTAAAGTTTTTATTTTACTAACTTTCTTGTATTTTTCAATATCGATGCATTCTAGCTGACTTAGTCGAACTAAATTTGTGCCAACGAGAATGCGTAGCTCTTGGCGCTCCTTTTCCCTTTTTTCCCTATCCCGAGAGTGGCCTTGGTGCTGCATTCGCACCCACAGCTTGTTCATTTCCGCAAAATTCATTAAAATAAAGTCGACAGAGTCCTTGACAGTTGCATAATCATCGGTCCCGCTAAATGATACCGAGAATTAAAAGTTAGTTCTCGAATGCCAAGCCAATTTTTGCGAGTATACGAAGTGATATTTACACTTCTTCGTCCGCATCAGGTAAGATATTTCTGGTACACTGCAGCAAATAGTTCCTGAGAAACAACCCTCTCAATGGATGCTGGACACCTCTGCACATTTCTACTAAATCTTTCAATATATCCTTTTTGGAAGTTTCGTTTGTTTTGATGTAAACGAGTCCCACCGTTATAAGTAGATACCTATGGTAAATTAAATCAATAATTTATTTCTAATTAAAAATAAATATAAAAGGAAACTTTTTACTAATACAAAAAAAAAAGCTTTCCTTACAATCGTGGAACAATATTTCCAGCATACTGAACTAATTCATATAAATCTGAAATCCTCCGTCCTTTCTGGAATTCATCCACGAGAAATATTTCCAAATGGCGAAGCTCATCGGTGATTTGCATAACTGTTTATGACAGTTAAGTAATTGTTTACACGCAAATGAATTTCGACTTTTGTTTAAAAGGATACAGAGTTCGTAATAACTTTTCGGTGATAAAAGCGAAGTTCGAAGTTCTGCTAGCATGTTGGATGCATGTTTCAGGCCATCCATCAGTTTGTTTTTGTCCTTAAAAATATATTTACCGGTTGGATATGATAACATATGGGGAAATTAACACATCGACTTAAGAGAGCAAACTTGTAAGTTGTAACCTACCAAACATCTTTTCATTTGAAAGGATTGGTCCTTCACTATCATAATGAGCTCATCCAAGAGCTTCTCCTGATCTTCCATTGGAGATTGCTGGGGAGTTTGAGGCTGAAATTCGCAATCAGAAGCATTTAACGACGCTTGCAAAACAAAATACTGTGAACATTATCCACGAATGTGTAACAAGTGGTTCGAAAACGAGAAGTAAGGTAATACGAAAAGAATGTGTTGTATTAATTAAACGTTTGATACACAAGGATCAAACGAGGCTGAACTTAGCTGAACTTATAAAATAACCATTTGTAACCAAATTAATTAATTCATATTTCATTAGCTAATAAATCAAAATGAAATTGTTCCAAGGTAACATTTCCCTTTCAGCTGATAAATGCGCAAGGTCATGTGAATATTCATTCTGCTATTCACGTAAACATTACTAGAGCAGCTCGTAAAAAGTATGGTTCAGCTGTAATTTTTGGTACAAAACGAAATTTCGCTATAGTGTAGTTTCCCTTTTAAGAAGCATGCTGCAATTAGTATATAAGCTCATCGCAAATACTTCCAGAAATATTGTTCTTGTTTAATGACAACCTGGAAAAGGTAACTGAAACATTGTTGGCCAAATTGGATTGATTTACAAACTAGAGGAAGGGTGCTATGACAATTCTAAGTACAAATAGTCTGCCCGTCAGGGTTTGCAGTTCTTACCAGATGTGATTCCATTTTTAGCTTTCACCAATGATTAGGCCTACACCTGTTTCAATTAGACATTTACAGCAATTTATACGAGTGTGAGGGTTGCGCATTGGGTTCAGTAAACTCAGGGAATCTAAAGAGATCTGGGGATTAGAAGGCCTTTACATCATCCCTTTCAAAAATGTAAATTGAAATTGGAAGGCTGCCATGTCCAGCCAGTACGGTCGTGACCAACTGTCAACCTTGGCACGCACACGCCACACAATACAAGTAATTAAATGTCAGGCAAACGCAAATCAATTAGCCACCTGATGAATTAAATGAAAGGGCCTTTAAATGCAACATTCAAATTAAAAAGTACTGCCGGTGAGAGCACCAGCGCACACCCACCATTTTGGTCCTGTGACTCCTGTCCAACCACGTGACCGCATTCGACTTGTGACATTCGTCACAAACCCATAAGCCGGTAGCCGAGACGCAATTGTCAATAACAACATATGGTAAGTCTACTAGTAATCAGCTTACGGCTTATAAATCGGCTTACTTGAAGACGATTTTCGGCTGAAGGCGTTCTAGAATACTCTCGTTTTCTAACTGCTAATCAAATTGTCACTCGCCTGGACGAAATTAGAAACAAGTAAATTTGCAATTAAAGCAAAATTCAAATAACATTAACATTTGAATCTTAACTAGGCATCAGTGAATATCGCACTAGTTTCTAATTTTCCATTCAAAATGAATTTAAAAATGAAATTTTAGTTGCCGCTAGAGTTCGCCACTGTAGTTGGCGCGTGCAGTTTTCTTTTTATATCAGTTTCCCGGGAAATTTTTCGTCACCTGTTGTGGTTTCCTGCACCCTGAGTTTGTTATCGAAATTTGAGCCTTATCTGCGCTGAATTATCGTCGGCGATTCGAAAAACAGTGTCTGCCCGAAATGGATAACAAGCTGATCGAATTAATAGCAGCTAAGTTGGGATTAAATTCTTGGAGAATTATTTTGTAAGTAGCCTTGGACGAATTGCGCAATTCGGCCATGACGCATTGTGAGGCCTAGGCATTGGCCATTGCGTGAGCGTTTCACAACTAATTTTGTTTATTTCAGGAAAGCGCAGGAACTAGCGCGTTTAGCTGATATTCGCACCATGTCCGTCGGTCCGGTAACTTTACAGTTGAGTGGCTCTTGTCAGGCCGTGATTTGTTTGGAGCTAGCTGCGTCCTTCGCCAATGTTTCGCTAAACAAGGTAAAAAAAATTCAAAAGTTAAAAAACGATTGATATAGTTTCATCATGCGTAAATGGTCAGTTTAGACAATTGTGCCGTCTAGGCCTACTCAGGCGTGCTATATACTATTCCTCAAGTTGTTTATTGCCGAATCTCATGACCCCCGTCACAGGCCCCTTCACATGTCACAGGACATAGGGTAGTATCTATGAGAATAGGGAATTCCGCTGTTTTCCTTGCATGTACGAACTAATGTAATGCTTGATTAAAGTAGTACAGTTTGCCAAACGGATATAATTTTAAGAGGTCCAATCTCTTTTAAATGCCTTAGGAGTTAGCCCTGCGACTGGCTGGAACACGCAAGAAGGTGTATCTCTCTGCTTTGCAGACGTATGAAAAATTATTGGACCTCCAGACAAACGTTACCGTCAAGGACATCGCCTTAACGTTTGGCTGCATGCAAGTGGTGGAGTTGGCACAACAGGTCTTAAAAAGTTACGAAAGGGAAATGAAGAAGAGGCTATCAGCTAGTGTATGCGAAGGATTGGATCTCTCTCAGCCTATGTTTGCTGCTGCTGCTGTTTGTGCTACGTGCAAGTATGTTTGCTATTGCGCTAGTTTTTCCACCTTGCAAGACTTGATAGGCTGTGTTGATTATAATTGTTTTCCAATCATCTTTTCAGAAAAATGAAGATTAAACTGGATAAACGCAAGCTCATTGAGATGGGTCGAGCTAAAAAAATTACTTTCGATAAATTATGCCTGGATATGGAGAGGCATACTGAGAAATTGCTCGGTGAGATGATAACTGGGAATGTAATCGTAATTGTCAATTGCAAATTTCCCCTTCTTGCTTAACTTTCAGTTAAATTGCAAATTGATTAGAATTTCTTAATTAAGCTTGTTTCTTTATCTTGTTGCTAGAATCTTGTGGAAGAGGAAATGGAAAAAGATGCAGCTCGCTTACAAATATCATACAAGAAAATTTTAGCTGTAAGTTAATTGCTGCATACGTGTATCTGCATATTAATCTACTAGTCATTTAGAATGATTGTTCAGATAACTAATTTAATAATCTTTATGTAGTCGATGAAGAATCCAGTGCAAAGAAACCCAGGTTGTCAGACAGCCAAAACGATAGCAGCGAAAGTTATGAAGACTGGAGAAGAAGAATTTTGGAGCAAGTAGACATGGATGAAATGTAAACTTGTTCGGATTATCAGGCACCACGTTTATCACCATACACATCTGCATTGTCATTTTTCAGAGGTTTTAGAAATATCGTTGAGTTCGTTTAAGCAATGTTCTACTTTTCTTGAATGTTGTTGAGCTAATATAGGTTAACGTTGTTGCAAGACTTATAATTACACTTACAAAACATACCTACATTTTGTTTCTTGCTAGTTATTTACTTGCAACAATGTTAAGCTTTAGATAGCCCATTAACGTCCAGTAAATGTACCTGTATTCATTAGGACAAATCAGCTCGTTGGATACACTGCCTCGTTTTTGCAAGATTGTATAAATGTCTCAAGTATTTTAGTTGCAACAATTTGTATGTACATTTGCTATACTTTTATAAATGCTGTAAATAAAAATTGAAATCATTATATGGCTGTCTAATTATGTATTGCTTATGTCAGTTTTTATCATTGCTAATCATAATTTAGTCCCTGTTTTGAAATAAACATCTCCAATGCTCCTTCACCACTTGCTCATCCCCCTTGACAAAACTTTGTTTGAAATTGTCACCTTTCTTTATAAAAACAATCCATACAAACGAAAAAGTAAACTTGATCTTTTTGGAGTTAATATGGAACAAATAGTGAGATAGCATATGACCTATTCTGCATGGAAAAATGATACTTTGGCAATGATAATACTTAAGTAACTTAACCTTAAGTTTGTGTGTACTCTGGGATGAGTCTTTGCAAGTTATGCTTTATCATCTGTCAGTTTTTGGAGGTGTATATTTTACAAAACTAAGTAAAACTCGAGGATAAAACATCTTATAAAAAAGTGTGTACACCTGACTGGACTTCAGCCTGACTTTACAGATATCAATGACTTCAGTGGAATTTCATTGACTTCAATGAGACTAGGCTGACTTCAGTGAGATTTTAAGGACTTCAAAGTGAATTCACTGACATCAGTCAATATGTACACCTGACGTCACAAGATGTTAGCTCCTCGGTAAAACTACTTTCATGTTTCCAAAAATAAATTACTGTTGCTTACCTCAAACGTTATTAGATGAGATTCTTATTCTATGAAGTTTATTTACGTCGTCCACATCTGCTTAAAGTAACAGCTTGGCATCAAATAACGTTCATGCAAGATTTAAACTAAAAAAGTGCCGAATTTTCGCTTCTATAAACATTTTTCTGGAACGCTCCAGAGTTCTTCCGAAATTGGCGCGCTTTAACGAAAAGGAGGAACGGCCCACACGTATAAATGTCGTGCATATTTTTTTAAGAAATATATATATTTATAAATGATGAACGAAATTCATGTTTAAATTATTTACGTTTTATCGTTAATTGGCTGAGAAAGTACGCCTTTTTAAAATAAAATCCGTATCACTTTTTAGTTTCAGCCTCATTAAGCCACGTTTTAAGCCTAGTTTCAACATATTGCGACCATTATTGTAATGCCTGTAGCAGATATGGAGTACGTTTAATTTGCTTTTAAAACGCAGTTATTAATTCTGATTGTTTACTAATTTCAAGATTATATTTCAGTGTAAAGCCTAGCTGGGCAGACCAAGTCGACGATGGCTCAGATGAGGAAGGTATTATCCAACATATAGGTGCATAAAACACCGGTAGTGCTATTAGCAAAACGCATTACTGTTAAATTACTCAATCCAAGAATTACAATTAGTTTTGCGATTAACAATTAATAAATATTGTGTATCGATAGCGCTACCTCCGGCAGGCGAGGTTCTTGTAGATGGAGTTAAAACCATAACCGAATATAAAACGATTGATGACAAGAAAGTCAAGGTAAGCCTTGCACGACAATCTTTAAAAACAGAAAGCAATTTGCTAGATGTTGGTTTATTTCAAATTTTGCATTATAATATTTTAAACAGATTGTGCGGCAATATCGCATCGAGAAACATCTAGTTTCCAAATCCATCGCAAAAAGAAAGGTAATTGTTGTTTTTATCTACATATACGCTGGTATTAAGATTGTAATATTCTGAAATCCTTCATGCAAATGTGCAGTATTTAATTACAAAGTGGAATGTATCTCTATTTAGAATTGGCACAAGTTTGGTGCTGCATCAAATGATCCTCCAGGTCCCAACCCCAACAATACCATCGCAGCTGAAGATGTGGTCATGCAGTTTATTACCAACAAAGAGGTACTAAATCACATTAGGCTACTACCCAGTTTAGGTAATAGTAGCATTTCCTTTTTTTTTTCAATTTGATAACAGAGTTCCATTATTTTCATAGACCATGCAGGAAGAGAAGCCAACTGATGATGATCCCCTTAAGAACGCCAAAAACGTTAAATGCCGTATTTGCAAAGAGGATCATTGGACCATCAAGTGCCCTTACAAGCACACCCTGGGACCGCTTCAGGAATCGCTTCGATCAGAGGAGAAAAAGCCACCAGTTAACGCTGTGGAAGAGAAGGCTGGAGGAGGAAAGTTGGGAAAATACGTGCCACCAAATATGCGAGAGGGTGGAAACCGCAGAGGAGAGTCCATGCAATCCTCGCACAGAGGTCAGTTAAAAGCTGGGTTTATAAACTCGTTTTTGTGTGAAATTTCCTAATTTTTTTTCGTTTATGCAACCTAACCATTTTGTCCTTTAGATGAGTCTGCCACCATCAGGGTTACCAATCTTTCTGAGGATGTCCGAGAAGCAGATTTACAGCAACTGTTCCGCCCTTTCGGCTCAATCCAGCGATATTATTTGGCAATGGACAAGACCACACAACAGTCAAAGGTATGTCACGTGAAAGTGTGGATGGTTTTCATTAAAAACCTGAAATTAACAAAACTTAAATCTTATTTTTCTAGGGCTTTGCCTTCGTTACATTTCATCGCAAGGAAGATGCAGCAAAGGCCATCAGGCATTTATCTGGCTATGGCTATGATCATTTGATTTTGAACGTGGAGTGGGCCAAGTAAGCAAACGCACTTATTATTCATGAAATTTCATTAAAAAAAAGTTATTAATTATTGACCATCTTTCATTTTTCAGACCACCTGCGCAACAGTAAACAAGTCACACTATTTCTGTGCTTTGAAAGTATTGTCGCCGAAATGATGTATCTGACTTTAATGATGAATAAAACATTTTGATTCATCTCTTTGGTCTGAATAAAGATTCACATAATTACTTCACAATGTTTGAACTTTAAGCGATTAGCCTAATATAATGGGCGTCAGGTTTATCCGGCTGATTAACAGACCATGTAACTTAAGAATGCCACAGGCCCATGCTGAGATATTTTTAGAAAAATACATACTGAAGGAAACCAAAACCTCCACATTAATTGCACAGCACTATAACAAACTGAGCTAACAGGCCCTGAAGAAGCAAGTTTTATATACAATTTTAAAATAACTACCAAACTTCTTTAATAAATTACTTTAAAGAGCAAAATGCATGGCCCGTGTGGGGATCGAACCCAAGACCTCCGCGTTATTAGCACGGCGCTCTAACCAACTGAGCTAACAGGCCA
>JAQIXS010001848.1:0-26415 GCA_034700785.1 Rossiulus vilnensis | reverse complement strand
AACTAATACAGCCGTTAGTCTTCTGATTCAAGGAAAGTGTTTGATTGGTCTTTGAAAATCGATGTTATTTCCATTTCGCAGATTGCCAACATTTGACGAGTTCGACCAGACCAGATTCTCTCGCCCTAATCGATCGAGATTGCCTCGATACAAGCCAAGAGACGAAATGGTGTTTCACGAGACGACTCGATACGGTACAGGCAATTGTAATAAATCGGAAGTTGTCATTGCCGAAACGGACAAATTAGAAAAATGGCAAAAAACGGAAGTGAGCGAGTCGAGAATTAAGTACAACGAGGACGAAGATACGCAACGAGAAAAGGTTAAAGGGCTTTCCAGAGACGAATTCCAGGAAATTACTAGCGCCCAAGATAAATGTTTAATTGGCGATGGCAAAGATCAAAGCGTAACTCAAGGCACAGCTCCAGGAGGAACAATACCAGAAGGGCAATTAAAAAATGGCCGAGAAGAAAGCGACGGCAAAGAAGTGCAGAGCACAGCCATTTCGACCAATGAGAGCGGGGGACAAGAGCCAATAGGTCAAGGTGGTGTTGACGTTGAGCGAAAAGAGCAGAAAGGAATGGCACCGGGGAACAAGACTAACATTTTGGAAGAAGAGAGCGGCGTCCCTAAGCCTACAAACGTGGGCGATTTAAATGCAGAAAACGTCCGCAACGAAGTGGCGATGTCGTCGGTGAAGCATGCTTCAAAAACTAGAAGTAAATCGGAAATTTCCTCTAAGAAATCGTCGATACCGAGATCAATCGTACGAGCCAGAGGTCGTAAAGAGAAGGGACAGCGGCCGATTGGTCAGGCCCGGAATAAGAGCGGCAATCGAGCTCGACAAAGTGGACATTTCACGGGCAGCAAAAAGGAAATTGCGAGCGGAGAAGCGACCGGGGAGGAGAAATTGCTCGTATCGGAGCAGGGACAATTAAATTCCGGGGATGTCGGACGCGGGCAGCAGGGGGCAGACAAGGAAGTGGCCAATGCGAGCGCTTCCGATATCAGCGGCGAACACGACAGCAGTGCTCGTTCGCAAGATCTGCGAAAACCAGTGAACAACCAGCAAAAACCTGCAAACATCCAGCAAAAGCAAAACGGGCACAAAGAATTGCAGAAATGCAGGCGCGTGGTGCGCAATCCGAGAAAGACATCATCCGCTGACGAGACCAAGGCGAAGGACGATAAAAAGAATGTCGATCAGCGAAGTTCGACGAAGGGCCAAGCCAGAGGGAGCCCGAATTCAGTAATGATATCTATAACTGATCCCACTCAACATACTGGTGGCAACGCCTGGTATTACGACCTGGGAAACGATGAGCGCGATGGGAAAGGTCGCAGCGATGGGGACCAAACTAACCGAAATGAGGATGGAAAAAATGCAACTCAGCCTGGAAATGAAGAAAGCAACGAGAATCTGGAACATCTGAAGAATGCCGATCTCGTGGACAACACCGAGCCTGGTGATGGCGGTGTAGCAAATAAAGAAATCAGAAAATCGAACCTTACTGAGATTTTAAGCAACGAAGATGGTGTGAACGATGAGATAAAAACTATTCCAGAAATCAAAATTGATAATCTGGGGGAAAATGATGCTGCAAACGTGAGAGCTCTGGGAGGCAAAATAAAAGAGAACATTTTAGACATCAGAGTATCTTATTCCAGTGGGGCTCGGTCCGAAGACAAGGATAAAGCAGCACTTAGGGCCAGATTTATGGACAAAGTCAACGAAATTGCGAAAAAGATCCAGGAACTCTACCCTTTCGAAATGCAAGGGAAAACACCAGAGTCTCCAGTGGAAAGTTCAGAAACTGCTAAAACGTTTAAAAATACGGATAATAAAACGGATGCCAACGCAGCAGCATACGACAATATCGCGGAAAAAACACTTAGCGAAACTGATAATAGGAGTATCAGGAATGGGGATAATAATTTTGAAAATGCTAAGGACAGTGCAGAGAGCACGGAGCGAGCTGCCATTTCGCCAAGTTTATTACCAGATTCATCCGTCCCAACTCTGCAACATTCTGACGACCAGAACGTGCCAATAACGGAGAAAAAATGCTCGAAAGATGGCGATATGGCTGAAAATCAAACTAAAAAAACCAGAGAATCTAAAATATTTGTTTTCAAAAACGAAAGCTCGGACCTGGCGATTGAAAATCGCGGAAACGAAACGATGAAAGTTGGTGATAGCAAAACGAGCAAAAATCACGCAAGCCAGAACACGGAGGAGCGCAGAATTCCAGCGAAGAAAAGTCGCAGCAAAAAAATCACCGATCAAAGAATCGAAGGTCGTGAAAGCAAAATGATTCGTAGTCTTGGAAACGAAAAGCCTGAAGGTCGCGGACGCAAAAATATCGCGGAAGGTGGGAACAAAGCGACTGAAAATCGAGGCATAAAAAAGGACGATCATCAGGGCAATCAAAAGCTTGAAGATCGTGAGAACAAAACAATCAAAGGCCATAAACAAGATAAGATGGACGATCAGAAATGTGAAACTAATTATGATCTTAAACGTCAAACCACCGAAATCGATGGAAAAACGATGGAAGATCACGAAGACAAGGGTATTAAAGATCTTAAAGGTGAAATAGTGGAAGATCGGGAAGGTAAAACGATGGAAGTTCATGGAGGCAAAAATATTGAAGATCTAAAAGGTGAAACAGTAGAAGATCGGGAAGGTATCACGATGGAAAATCGGGATGGCAAAACGATGGAAGATCGGGAAGGCCGAACTATCGTAGATCACGAAGGCAAAAAAATTACAGATGATGAAAGCAAAAATATTAAAGATTTTAAAAGTGATGTAGTAGAAAATCGGACAGTAAAAATGGTGGAAGATCGTAAAGGCGAAAACATTGAAGATGTTAAAGGTGAAATAGTGGAAGATCGGAAAGGTGAAACGTTGGAAGATCGTAAAGATCAAATGGTGGACGATCTTATAGCTCAAATATCGGAAGATCGTACCATTAAAACGAAGGAGGATGGTAGAGGACAAGCGGTGGACGATCGAAAGGACAAAATAGATCGTGAAATAGATATTAACGGTGAAACGATGAAAGATCGTGTATCTGAAGATCGTGACATTAAAAAGATAGAGGATCGTAAAAGACAACCGGAGGTAGACCATGAAGACAAAACCGTAGACGATCGTTATGGCCAAACAAATGTACTTCGTAAATATCGAACTACAGAAGATCGTGGAAGCCAAACGAATGAAGATCATGAAGATCGTATGGCAGAGGATAGAGTAAGCAAAGACGTTCACAATCGTGGTGATGAATGGACTAAAGACAGGGAAAACCAAAGTACTGAACGTCTTGGAAACAAAACGATTACAAATCATGAAGCAAGGAATGGAGAACATCGAGTAAACAAAAGCACTAAAGATCGTGAAATCACTCTGAGTTATCATTACAGAGACTTGAAAAATAAAAACAGCACTAAACAAGGTTTACATGATCATGGTAGCAGAAACGATCAAACGAAATTAACTAGGTCGATGCAAAAGCAAGATAGAATCGTAACTGATCGCGAACAGAATCAAGTTGATAAAGCTTTCCATAAAGATCGATCTGTAAAAGCAAAACTTCAGCCATTGCAAGAAGCGAGAAAATCAAACCGTAATCTTCGCCCAAATCCGACAGACTCTCAGATGAACAACAGGGCAACAACTAACGATAAAATACCCAAGTACACTAAAGACAGAATTGAACGGAATGCAAAATACAGGAGTAATCAGGAACAAGATAATCTTTCAAGACATGAACGTGCTTCTCGCCGCAGAACGAAGCAAAGTTTACCAACCGATCATCAAGAAAATGCAGCAAAATCTCGAGTCCAAGTACATGTTGGAAAAGAAAATGATAGAATTCGGTCAAGATCAACCTTCCCCTCCTTGGAAGACAAACCACGGATTTACTCCCAGCATGCGAGGGATCGATCTGAAGACGTTTACAGGATTACAAAGGGAAACACACATTTTAATTCGGAAAATAAAAGCCCACGAAAAACAGTGAAATCACGTCCACGAATTCAAGCCAATGAATTAAAACTTCAAAAATATGAAAACTTCTTGGCCAGCAATTCAAATGAGACAGTAAATTTATCCCCTGATGCGCTCGTAAATGCACCAAGTCACAAAGCAAGGGAAACACATCTACGGATGCCCCAGAATTTGTACCCCACACTTCCATCGCGAAGTCACTCATTAGACGATGGTCGATTTTTGAGAACAATAGAGAACGGAAACGACATCAGAAGAACGAAATCAGAAATGTTCAATCATGCAGACTTCGATTCGGGGCCTCAAATTCTGAATTGGCTGTATGATGAAAAGAATACAATGGACACCGAGGGTCCCAACAAGGAGACAATGGGTCAACAAATCCTTGCAGAAATTGCGCAGAAACAACTCGACGTTGACATTGTTGGAAATATCGCATTCAAAGCCCGAATTACCAAACCTGATACGTCCCTCGTTAAGCAGAAAAGATACCTTCAACCAGACGGCAATCAAGCTTCTCTGAGGCTTTCAGATTTACCTCATGGCGGCTCCAAAAAAAGCAATATGATGAGTCTGAGAACACCCAATGCAGGAGCGCAGATCCAAGTCCAGCATAAGATCCAAAGGATGGATCCACGAGCTTTAAGGTTAGCTCGAGAAGCAGTTAGTGCAGAAGATAAGCAAGTCTCATCTACTAAGAGGATTAAGAGATCCTTGATAGTGTCCATTGACGATCTACCCTCGTGGCTGGTATCTTCAAAAGGAGTTCAGCAAGGCATTCACGAAGTCAACAACTTGAATAGTAAGTCAAAAATATCTACTCAGAGACGCCCTCAAGCAACTAACCTCAGGCATATAGCCAATAAAATTCTAAAGATAAAATGTTTAGAAATCTTATCGTATAGAGCGTGCAAAGCACATCATGCCAGGCACTTTCAGTTCAAACAATACGGCCCATAGTTGAAACAACTACTATATTTCTGCATACGAAAGTCTTGCGTTGGTCTGAGAAGCTCTAGGCATACTTTATATTTGCTATAAACGGCTGCCTGCCACCAGATTTCGCACTCGGTAGGTGTAAATAACTGATTAATGTTCTGCACGAAATTCTGATGTGGGTAATTAATTAAGCAATTCGACCAGGGCTTGGCTTCGATTTCCGCTGAACGATGAACAAGTTCTGTAGCGCTACCCGGCACCATTACTGTAGGTAGACAAATTGCATGTAAAAGGAAGATGTACATGTACTGCATGTGCTGCATCTTGGCCAATAACACTACTGGCAGAAAATGCAGAAAAATGCTGAAAAAATACGCATCAAACTAATTAACAATATCTTTTAATATTTGGTCCAATCCAAAAGGATGCCCACAATGCAAAAATAAATTGCATATTTCTACTTTTAAATACTTGTTACAATTGCTAAATTATACATTCCGTGTAGAATTGATTTTCCACTATGGTCTGCGTTATTTGATACACTCTTAAAAGGTCCCGTGGAGAACCAATTCTTCTCGAATGAAAATAAATTTAGCAATAATATTATGATACATATTTGAAGCAAAATACTGTATTATGTGATTACTTTTTTATTTTTTGGCTCAGTTATAAGCAAAATGCATTTAATAAGACCAGCTAATCCATATACATGTAACTTTACATACAGCCCATAGTATTTGTATTAAGCAAATGAAATGATAAGTATGTTAATTGCCATTCGAGATTAGCGACAGGCAACATATATCCTAGGAGCATGTACATCATGCATTACTTGCACATTTCTTTAGCTCGTCTGTTTTGTCTGGTTTATAACGTTAATGCACTTAGGCAATATTTAAATTTAGATAGAGTCATTCACACACAAATAAGCGTTGTTCACCCGCCAGCGCGTATACGATTTCATACTTATGCAGTGTGCATTTAGTGGTCGTGGCTTTCACCAATTACTTTTTGATGCAATTATCAGAGAGATTATATAACTTAGGAGTAAAGGATGGCTATATTTTTGGAAATCTGCATGCCTGATATCATATATGCAACCACGTTGCATCTGACAGTCAAATCAATACACTCGTTGTTAAAAGCATTAGATTTACAATTTGTATTTGTATAGTGTCATTTACATTAAATTTGACTAATCTGATGACGAACCGAATCTCTGCATCAATAAAAAAATGTAACTACAGAATGAATGAATAAGTGAATTCATCATTATGGTAATCAGTAGCACGCAATAACTTATTTGTGATCAATTAACACGTTAAAAATCACTGCTTAAAGAATGCAAAACTCTTAATCCGCGTTTTCATTTTACATACTCATGCATTCATTTTAATTTATGATTATTATCCTTGCACGATAAATGAGTTAAAACGCATCCGAGCACCTGATTTAACGTTTACCTTAGATTAACAGCAAACCCTAATATAAAACCCTGATAGAAAGGCCTATTAAATTAATCCAAGTTATTCTGAATTAACACGCAGCATATTAATATTTACAAGAGATATTAGGTTTCATGTAAGATTGTTGAGAGAGTTACAGATCACAAATATAAGCCTAAGTTGAATTGTGCCATTACAGTACTCATACCGGCAACGATAGTTGCATTTTCGGCATCGCCACACAGCGTGTAAGGCTTATCGAAACATTCTTTTCCATTGTCGACCCAAAATACAAAATATCTCACTGGTATGTTGGAGACTGACAGAGTAATAGCGCTTCCTGTTGCGAATGATAAAAATGGAAAAGCTGCGTGGCTACCTTCCCTACCTAGAAACTTTCCATTCACATTCTGGCAACATGTCTTCTGCAACATGGCTGACATTGGCAGGTGCTGAAGACATGCTGGCGAAGTGGGAAAACGTGAAGGAATTGAGTGCAAAGGTCCTCCTAACACAACAATCTTATCGACGGTGCGCATTAGAAACGTTGCATGCAGTATCACAAAAGCTGAGATAATATGCAGGCAAGGAAGTCCCACCAGTAACAGACCTGAATCTTAGACGTCTAACAAGAACGGTCCAATTCCATAGATGACGCGGAAAAAACCAGGCATTAGCAGCCATTTCCAAGTGGAAATGTTTCCTGTGCTTGACTGACAAGCATTTCGCAGGCCTTTCCGCTCCCAGTTGGTGGCAAAGATTGCGTGAAATCTTTTCCTCTTTGAATGATTCATGCCTTTACTGCACGATAGTAGAGGAAACGTCTTTGGCATGGGAATACATTTAATAGACCCAAATGAAAAAAAGGAGAAAAAGCGCATATACTAAAATCAACCAAAATAGCTTGATAGGATAATGCTTTGGAATAAAGTTCTGGAAAATGCGAAAATGATTACGGATTTGGAATAACAGATATACATGTAGGTTAGACCACTCGACGAAAAGATAGGTAAAATGTAATCACTTGAAAACTTGATAATTTTAATGCCATTATCTCACTCAGTACTGGCATCTTACAAAGCTTATCTGCTCTTCTTTACTAAACATTTTTAAACAATCCTTTAGCTACATGTAATTTTTTATCAGCGCAAAGAATGGGCACATGACTCGAAATAACTTGGAAAAGACTACGAAATGGGTGTCTGAAAATGACCATTGAAAAATCAGAAGCAAATATACAGTTAACAAAGTTAACAAAACCTTATACAGTACATGAGAAAATGGTAGCAAGATGAAGCAACCTTATTTGAGAATTGAGCGCATAATAAGGCTGCTGGTAGTTCTTGATTGATGCCAAGCAACAGCGTAGGTGGATCTTGGAGCAATGTTAACGTACTGTGAGCTTGTCGAGATCACACTTGACCAAGCACCTTGTACATGTATCTGCAAACAAGCTGAAGCTTAGTTCAGCTCTGCTTGATTTCAACGCCATGCACATCCTCCCAAATCCGAGCCTCCATAGCGCTCCTTTCAAGCTTACCGTCTTATTCGTGTGATCCGTATTTTAATTGAAACCTGTTGTTCTTATTATTGTTGTGTACTCGGAAACCAGTTTTTTGTTGTTTGTTTATTGCGTGCTTTAACGTTTAGGGCGCCAGCTGTTGGCAATTCATAGAGTATTAAGGACGAGAAGAAGAAAGGCCAAAAGAATCTATCACTATTATATCCGTTATTTGCTTTATCTGAGAGGAAGGAGACAAGATGGAAATGGAAGGGCTGGTGGAGGTAAGACGATCGTATTTATTGATACCCTTTCCATGTCGTCATCGAAACTGCGTCCATCTTTGAGAATCAAATTATAACGGCAAAGCTGACGAGTCACTACTGCGACAAACGTTTCTTAGGAACAGTTCAATATGTTTTCGTAATGACAGATTCTTATTGTTTTATACGCATGATCTAATGCATTGTGCTAAAAGTCACAGTCCACATGAAGCTGAATGGTGACCTGATTTTGATTAACACAATTCATTAACACAAACTTTAATTAAAAATATGTTAAACAATAACAAAATACATTAGAATGCTTTAACCAGTCTTAGTATTCTGGTCTTTCATCCAAATTCCAACATTTTCAATGTTGAGTCATTCTCAGCAACAAAAACTTGTTAATGCCGAACGTACTTCTGCATTGCGTGACATATGTTTTAATTAGCTGCAATGAGTATTATCATGACATTTCATTACTCTTCTGGAGGAAAAAAAGAACGCAAAAAACCGCTTGATGATACAGCACATTCAGCAGATAATACACCGCTCTGATTTTGAGAAATTAATCACGCGACATGCGCAAATCTCCCTTGAAACTTCCAAATTTAATTATTTGTCGAGCGTAATTGCATTTATTTTTTTTCTTTTGCATTTACAATTGCACCGGAAGTTGCTGACATGTGGAAGCGGAAATACGTCGAAGAAGCTCGCGAAACCCAACTTTTGAAAGATCACTGTCGTCGAATGGCTCAGCACCTCGAATTACTACGTCACCAAACGTCAAAACAAAGTCTTCCAGCAACATTATTGGATCCCTCCAATCAAGTAAGCCTTTTCAGCTTTCATCTGCGATATGCTATAAGTTTAGGGAGACGGTAACGATGTTTGACGTCGAATCTATGCATCAGAAATAGTGCGCGAGCACTTACTGTCATTGCCAAGCTATAAACAAAGCCATAATGCACCAATTGCACAATTAAGGTACAGAAATGCATGCCGCGAGACCACTACATGTACACCCGATTTATAATTGAAATTGCGTTTGACATCGACGTTTGCCTTAGCAACGCAAAGCAGGCATCAGTGTCGTTAATATCACGTTATCAATAAAGCGAAAATGGATGGGAAAACAATAACGTTAGAAATTAAATAAACGTTTTATACGCGCTTTTAGCAACAGTGCGTGGAAAAGGGGTATGAAGAGCGTTTGCACAAGTTTGAACCTTCGCTCGTATGCGTTTAATCGATTTTACCCGAGATTAAATTCTACGTCAAGGGTAAAAATTTATTTGCCAATATAAATTTTCAATTTTAAAAGTGAAGTTTTTCATTGATGCATAGATACAGCTATTCAAATGTCAAGCTTACAACTGCCTTACAAATGGTATTCAGGAAAGACAAATGATTTATTGATTGCAATCATTGATGGTTTTATTGATGCATGTGCCGTATTGTGCAACATGTACACTACAGAAGTCACTGCAATTCTCTCACTCTTGGCAGCATGACGTCACCGTGTCATCTGTTTTAGATCTGTATGCATGATCTACATGTATATGCACCAAATTAAAATGACTGCATCTGTAAATGCAATCAATGAATTCAAACAGCTTTGTATCTTTACACCTACTGAACATTGGACACATGTCTATATTATGCCTAACGTTTTTACTCGAAATAGTACATGTTATCACCTCCTGAAATCCTTACTATTCTCTCTGAAACACTGCATAACGGTAAACTATTACTAACGATGATTCATGTTTGCTAAATCTCATGTTAACGATATCCTTTGATTATCCGCACTTAAAACGTTTTTATTAACCATATACAGTTAGTCGGCTTATAAAACATTCATATAACATGGAATAATAAACAATGTATAATGCAACTGGGTTTAAAAAAAACTGTCTCAGAGGTACCAAAATATACCAAATTATAACAATACTATTTCTGTCAATATTCACGTTTTGCCAGCGTTCTTGGAGCATAACTTTACCATCAGTAATTATTGCGATGCATTAAAGTGAGAGTATGTCCGCCTTGCATTCATGAGACCAGGGTTCAAATTCCGAGTTGGCTATCCTAATGGTGGTTGTCGTGGATTCCACAATATCTTCCCAGTTCTTCTAACTGTTCTAAAATTTGTAATTTCACTTACGTATGGGTAAATATTTGGGTTAAACGGATTGCCCCCTTTCCCTGCACCACATGACATTAATATGGCATAATGTAGGGTACCGAATACAAAAGAAAAATAACGTTTTGAGAGTATGATAAAGAAGGAAACATTCAATTGCTTAACATACTGGAAAACTACTCAATAGTGGCGGATCTAGGATTTCTTCATAGCTAGGGCAGTTTCATTTGGAACAACAGGTGTGGCGATAGACAGAGCAGTTGTTCCATATGTTAATTGCATCAACCGCACCTACACGTCACAGCAGTGCAATCTAAATGTAGCAGCATATTTTAATTAAACAAACATGAACAGTGCTTCTTGAAACGCTGAAGTCAAAGAAATAGCACTACTTTCAAAGAAAGATGTCGCTTTGCGGTCAACCGCATTTTCCATGGAGATCACTTAAGATGGACTTAAGAGAGTCAATGATTGTTAAGCAGGCGGATCACACATCGGGGAGCATTCAAAACCATTCATTATTCGTTAACTACCCATAGCTATTAAACTCCTGAGAGAGAGCACAAGTGATCTAAAAACTGACCAAAATGAACTAAATCAAGGTAATCAGTGGAATACAAGAATACTGAACTATGGTCAGCGAATGCCTGTAAGATATCCCCAAAAGAACCATCAGCGCATATTAAAAGGACGTTATTTACCTGCAGTGGGAAAATATATGAGAAAAGCACAACGCTCCATATTTTTTTCGTTTATAGCGTAATTAATTTATCAAGTAGGCAGTAATTAAAAAGAGAAAGATTTGTGCGACAAAATTCGGGATCCAATCTATCGCCGTCTTTCGCTTCATTTTTTAATCTAGTAAAATGAGTTGTGCTACTAAATTAATGCCTAGTATTTTATTAAATGTCTTATATCATATAAATAAATACGCCTCAACAGATTCTATGAATCCCAGTCACAAATTTAGCAGTAAACATTTTACAAACGCAATTTGATATTCAAGAACATCATGCAGTATTTTTTATGATTTAATTATTAATTAAGTATGCTCTATCGTAATCTAATATACGTATGATTAATTGACATTAAAAAAGAGGCTAAATACATTTTTCGCTAACTTGCTCATCTGAGTAATGACAACGTAATACGATGTGGACTATTTGTAAAATCTACAACCGAATAAAATTGCTAAGGAATAGAAGTTGAAGTATCATGAAGTAATAAAATCAATAAAATCGAATAAAAGCCATTTTCAATTAATTTCTGATTAATTGAACGACCTTTCATTGAGAAAGCCGAAAAAACACAAAGTGTGTTACTGATTCAGTTTTATTTCTCGTAACAGTTTGATCAAACTTTAATCACCTGATACGCATGTACATTGTATGTGTAGGGGGTATTTGTATGCGTAGTCTTAGCAGTGAGCTACATTGTATATGCATAAATTGTATGTATATACAAAACATAGCTACCAAAACATCTGCGCATTTCTTTTAAATCATACACAATAAGCAAACGGCTTAATCTGTATGATAAACTGAACATTCCTTCAGTGTACATACAGAACATGTATTCTGATGAAAAACATGAATACATGTCATAGTAAGGCGGCAATATCCGTTAAAGCCCGATATTGTAAGTAAAATTGGGAAGTGATATTGAATTTAAAACTTGGAATGGCTTTGATGGTTTTGTCAATTTGCGGGTGATACTTGAAAATTCGATATGTGCCATGCTCAATTACACACATCCGCGCAACATTTCCTCTATTAAATTAACCAATTTTTTCATTAAATTGTTCACTCTCGAGTAGAGCTAACAGAATTTATTCGAACCAAGACGGAAATGCATGCGTTTTCCTTGACGCAACTCTGGACGTAGAACTTCACTCCTTTCAATTAATTCTAGGGCTTGTAGGAAAGTAATAAATGGTTTTCACTGAAATACATAATATCTTCCGTGATAGGGGTTTCCCTCTTGCTGGATTTAATCTAACTCAAAACATAAATTGATTACATATGGATAAAGACCATATGTGTCCACAACGCCTTCTAAATCAGCTCCTGTTTCAATTAAATAAGCTTACCCGAGAGTTATAAAGCTCCCCCTAAAATGCCATTTCTGCTCATAAAACAGCCATTTACATTAAAAAACAAAAGATATATCATGTCGGTATGCGAGTACACCGACGTGCTATTCCGCCCAAAGCACGAGAGGGAATTGTAGGTAATTAGTTGAAATTGCGAAATAAAGCATTCGAATAAAATTTATAGTTTAATAAGGTGAGATATACAATTCCAGCGTAAATATAAACACGGTTACAGATGGCCAATATTAAACTATTCATATGATGTGCACAAATCGCAGACACAAGGCCCATGTGATTAACTACTAATTATATACACGTCTAGAGAAATGTGAGGGGCGAAAGCTCAACCGGTTCAATATTACTCGAGTTATATTTGGATTAGACGTTTTTTGACGCACATTACTTTTTAGGCTTATCTTGTAAGCTTAGTACGAATGTAAAAAAACGAATTTAACCGTAAAATCTAATGTGGCATATTGAAAAAAAGCTTGTCATATACAATGTACACGAAACCCTAAGAGATTATTAGTAGCAGGGTATTTATTGTTCATATTAAAATGTTAATTACGATGTACATACTTAACTACGGTGCTTTAATGAATTCTAATTCGGCAAACAGAGAAAAACGTACAGTAAAAATCTCAAATTTCAAAGCAATAAAGATTGCACTTCAAAACTTAATTATAAAGTGCGCATACAGCTCATAATCAACTTTGTGTTTTCCTTCCTATTCGTACGTCTAATACTTTATTAAGAATTAGAAATTCCGTTTTTTTCGTATCATGAAATGAGCTGAGAAAGTGAACAATAAGGACTGCATGGTAATAATAATAAAACACAAGCTTAGGCCTCCTATATTTCATTTATAACAAATTCGTTTCAGAAAAAAATTAAAAAGTAAGGACTTACTCTTTTCCAATCTGCCAGGGAATATTAGAAGGCAGACAAGCGAAAGAACGAGGGTTGGACCTAAGATGTGAAGGCAATGGGATTAATATCACGCTACAGTTGTAAATATCGGAGATGGGGAAGCAATTTCAATTAACATGAACATTTTAATTAAACAAATACAGGATTTTTATATCTTTAGACAGCGTAGTCTTTATAGACGACAGTAGACGACGGTTTAAAATGGAAGGCTACGATTCAAGTAACTAAGCAATGAATTCGAAATTCACTATACATGTATGTAAATCTATACAAAATAAAAAAGCCGCCCAAGAGTATTTCTAAACAGCCCTCAAAATGTTAAAGAGATTGGATATATACATGTATTATTAGACCGGCCTCTTTTTGAATATCGCTGGCCTACTTGGAATCCTTACAGGGTGGGTCAAACACAGGACTTGAAATTGTGCAGAGGAGAGCTGCCAGATTTCTCATTGGTAAACACCAGCGAGATGAAAGTGTTACCCAAATTATCCAGAGTCTCCAATGGGACACGTTGTGACAAGAAGGGAGGCTTTAAGCATTTGGCTTTTTTTAAAAAAATTGCTCTGTTGGGAAATGTTAATTTGGTGAAGGGAATGCTTAAACGAAACCGCCGAAGTGGTAAAAACTGTCATATTAATCCGCTTGTGGAATTGCATGCTGATTCTGACACATACATGTATTATTGGTCTTATTTTCGGCATGCCATTAGACGTTGGAATTCTATTTCTATGGATAGCCTTAAGCTATTAGAAATTCAATTCGGCGATGATGTTGGTGCCTGCTCGGATGGGGTGGTATCTGCCGAATAAATTGTGTTGATAGAATTCACCCCCTACTACATAGTATCCATTTACTGCTTGTAGGGTTCAGAGTTGAATTGAATTGAATTTGAACTATTATTCTGTATATGTCAAAGGATCAACACATTGCATACATGTCATTACCCTCAACAAATTATCTCAATACTGAATACAGCTTTGATTAAAAACATTGTTTGTAGGCATTAGTCTTCACTATAACTTATTGATATTACTAACACAATCGATAACAGAACCTTTGAACAATCTTAAAACTGATTCATGGTCAATACTACACAAAATATACAACGTAACGAGCTAGTAACAATATTTCGAAAAGCAACGATTTCAACGTTGTGGTATATGTCTACACTGTAAGTAAAAACATATTTATCTCTGTCATCAGTTTGTTAAATTTCGTGGGTATTTTCAATTTGCAGAGAATGGAAAGATTTACGCATGAGATCACACAGGCTCATAATTTACGAGGCTAAAAATTGAAAAATGAAAGAATTGATGTAATACCTGATGCTTGATGCAAACACATCCACAGACCACTAATTGCTAACATGCATGCAACTTTTATTTTGGTTCTTTGCACAAAGACGCCAGTGCATGTAAGAAGGAAAGCAGTTCGCTCGCAACTTAATTACTGTAGTTATAGGCATGAAGTTTACACAAATTGTACGGAATATTCAAATGCTATTTTAATTAAACCACACGATTTAATGAGGCGAGGGTACAGTATTCCACGAACAAAGGCGCCACGAAATATTAAGAGCCTACATGACTGAATATGCGAGTGAGCCCTTCAAATAAACATCTAGAACGCCGTCTCTATCACATCCAGCTTAAATCCAAATTAAAACTTATCTTAACACACCCATACTCAAATTACGACTTAAGCTTTCTTGCATTAAAATGTTGGAGAATAAAATTAAAGATGATTTAAAAAACATCGAAACGCTAAGGTTCAAAAATGAAATATAATTTATCATGAACATCTTATTAAGTGATGGAAAATAATACCCGCCATACTAAATAAAGATAAGATATACGACTTCTTTTTGAAGCTAAATTCTTGTTGGTACTGCAAACAACAATCTGCACTATCACCATTAAGCATGCTCTCATCAACGATGAAAAGATTTGCTGATATTATCACTCATTGTAATCCATTACTTGTGGAAAGTGCATCTTCTAATCAAACTAGTAAACATGGAGTTTTCCTACGTTGCCAATTAGTTCTGAAGAATTATGGCAACATAAATAATGGAGATACCAAAGTATATGCGGGGCTATGCGGGGTAGGGATCGATCACAAATTACGCCAAACAAAAACCACACGATTTTATGGTTTTATGTCTTGAATGCACAAAACCGACTCACTTCGTCTATCATCGGTAACACACCAATCTCTACAGTGTAATATCGTCAGTATAAATCACCAGTCTCTTCAAAGAAAACTACTGCTATTTCCTAGATGTCTTCCTTTCCACTTATACTCTGGTAAACGTTTGAGATATCTACCACTCACTTTTTTTTGTTGACTTAATTCGTGAATAACCCTAAACTCAGTCTTTTAATGAGGGAATTTCCAAAGAGTCTGCTTTGCGATTAGTCTTACCTGTCCAATGACTTCGTCACATCCGGAGTGCATTTCCTATGTGGGAAGGCATAATCTACAAGCGGATATCTCTGGTTGGTTTTGGCTTCGCAAATTATAGTTTTGAACAGGCTATAGGACGGCGGGGCAAAAGTTTTGACGTATAACACAACATTTTTTCACGTGGTGACTGCCTCTTTCTTTAGAAATAATTTACCGAAAACAAAATTTGCCTTAGAAAAAAACATCATCGAAGTAGGATTGTGAATATTTGGGTGTCCAGTTGTTTAATGATTTTAATGCAATCATAAGTAAATTAACTTATAATTTGTAAGCGTAATTTGGTAAACTAAAAAGAACATTTTCGACAATGCTGCCAAATGTACTTAATTCAAAACAACGTAAGATTTCAATCCAAAATAGAACTTTAAACATGATAAGGTTGTTTACGACCACTGCATGCTCTAAGAATATTCAGCTACTTAGTAAGCCTACAAAAAGGGTTGCCAAACTTAAATACGGTTTGCAGCAACGTGCACTTAGCGCATTACATGGTGTGTACATCTCTATTATCCGTGGCTAATTATACACTTCTCTCCGGGCTTGATGGATCCCAATTACAGGATCCATGAACCACTCTAACATTAAATATAGCTCTCAACTCCTACCATGGATTTATTACCTTATTTTCATAAGGCTTGCTCACCATAAGAATTCAAATGCATTTTTTTCATTAACAGAAAAAAGCAAATTGATGTTGGCGATGAATTAGAGATACCGCAGAGATAATTGGAGCGGAGTATTTCGTGTTTAGAATTCCAAAGCGAATAAATCACAATTAGCATTTAAATGAGATTTTTTTTAAAGAAGAAAGGAAGGGCCGATTTCTCTTGGAAACGTTTAGCTAATCTCTCCCTGGCAGTTTAATGGGGGTAATGGGATGAACGACTCTTATTTTGCCAAAGGCAGAATATAATTATAGCACGAGGTTTAGGCTCCAAAATAATTAGAAAGGTGACACTACTTCCATCGCCATCAACACATTATCAACGACGTATTTGCGCTACAGATATACGTCGAAATCCAATACATTATTTTTACAAGGAAAGGTTTTCTGACTTTTGAATATTCAGTCTTCTTTAATGAATTCCAAATCCACAAAATTTATATAATAAATTAATTACAGTAACTAAAGTAGTATGTTACACAAATCTCAAGTCCCTTTAGAAAAAACAATTTATTGACATATTTTCATTAACAATTTATTAATAAAGAGTTTAAAAGAAAATTACACTTGAAAAATTAGCAATGCCCTTCTACATTACTACATATATAACTTCTTGAACATGAAGTCTTTCTTCATATGAACTCTTTAAGAAACGGTGAAACTTGATTAAAAAAGCCTAAGGTCTTTTAGTTCTGAGGATAAGAAAAAACATTAATCAGAACCTTCAATGTCAAGTGCACTTTTCTATTTTTTGTCATAAATATTTAATGGCAATGCATGAAGAACTGCAATAACAAATTGAGGTGCAATTTTACCTAGAGGGATTTGTCATATGAAAATCCTGACAAACAATTATAAGTAAATGGCCTCATCCATATAATCAATACGCATATACGATAAGACAAGTCGTCAAATTTTAATTTTCAAGCTAAAGGCGGGCAAAATCGGAGTAGAGCCGAACAGGGTAAACGGAATAAATGGTCGTTAAGTTTACGCAGGTTCCTTTCTGAACGATAAAATGTAGGTTAAATACCCACATGTTGGAAAGATATTTACAATAATAGGGTGATAAAATTAAGTATTCCTTTTATGCTACAAGTATGGAAGAAGTATACCCCTTAAAATGAAATTCAGAAGTTGTGGCACGTCGATGAATAAATTAACTAACAACAAAAATAAATTACAAATTAGACAAGTTTTGTTCTTACAAAATTTAGTTTTTATATCTTAAAAGTAAGAAATCTTTCCTTAATATAAGCTCAAGGAAAGCCAGGAGAAATTGTTATGGAGAAAAGTAAACTACAATATAATAAAATAATAAACACCCTAATATGTTAAGACCCAACCAAATCCATGTCAAATCCATGTCTAATCGAAGATTTTACTGAATTTGGTTAAATACTAGTTTAATGACGATACTGAAAACAATCGAGCGCGATTAGAAGCAAGATTTCGCGTAGTAATTTGCCTGTAAATTTCCAAGGTTGGTGACATCCAATTCCTTTGAAAAGTTAAACAAAATGACATGAATATCAAGACGTGCTTGTTGAAAAAAAAGCGCCATTTTAATAGCCGCATATTATGCTGTTTTTAATAATGCGGCTATGGTAAGGTTTGAATTTATAGCGGGTTTTTAGCGGGCATACATGCATAGCAATTTATGGAATTGAAGTTGAGTATTTAGTATGTGTAAATCAGTTTTTGCTGATTTTTTGCAGTCATAATGACGTCGTTTTGTTAAATAAATTAACAAGTGTGGGAATTGTCGAATTTGGACTACATAGACTAGGCAGGGACAGGGAGTCAAATGGTCGACTTTTTGATTGATGTTTTTCTATGTAGATACGACTCCTATAAACTCAACCTATAAACTCAACTAATCGCAAGAGCCATTAAAATGGTTTAAAAAATAAACATAAAACGGATCTTTACGAATATGATAACTCCAGTTATATATTTATATAATCGCAATGAAATTGTAATAAGCTTTTCATTGCCAAATTTGCGCTTCAAACAGCCTTCTGCATGTCTTTATGCAGGCCTACCAACTTCATGAGTATATTGCTTTATCACAATTGATATTCATAAAATTACGCGCGCACGACTTTCGTAGCATGTTTGGGTAATTTTAAAAAGGCAGATCAACAACAGAACATTATAACTCATATGATGAGTTCCTTAGCTTGGAAATAGCCATTGATACTAGTAAAAGTTAGTTCATGCACTTTATATCCGGCAAACTATATCCATTACCAGAAACCCATTTCTCTTTGGTCAGAAAGCATAGATGATTTTAAATTAAATAACGTCGACGCTTTAGAGCTAGCTACCTTTCGCGCGTCTTATTTTTCCTTCTTTAGTAACCGTCCACTTTGTTTTTTTGCTGACCTATCTAGGAGCCATGTCGTGTCGGGTACTATATATGTCGACAATGTCTACGAAAATCGATAATCTCTCTTCCCACGACAAACTATTGGATATGATACGGTTGTATTGGGTTTGTAGAGAAGAGAGAAAGATGTCTATATATGAGTGTCATCATGACCGTGGCACTGATTCGAAGAGATGTCTACATTTCCAATTAAATATAAAAGACGGTAGTCCTGCAATGCTGAACAGATCTGTTCGCCTGATAGCCAATATTTGTCTTTTTCTATTTTATATAAAAATAGGAGAAGATAAAAGAGCAGGGATATAGATAAATAAGTTTGGAATGCTTTACGGCCATATCTCTTAATTGTACGAGAAAGAATCCCACTGCCACTTCAAATTGCCATCAACTTAAATGTTCCCTTTAGGGATATACCCTTTTTAGAAATCCTTCAGTAGGATCTGGTCAACAGTGTATTCTGAGGGCTTGGTTTCATTCAAGTTGCATCGAATCCTGGGGCGCATTAGTGTTGTCTCTGTCTCACTTTGGCCTAATTGCCTCAATTCTTTTAACATTTACTCTCTTTTTCTTGTTGCCTTTTTCTACTCAAAAAAAGACCAGTTATAAAATGGCAGCCAGCAAGCTGGTCAACGAAATCGAAGAACTTTCGAGGCAAGTCGAAATAGCAAAAGTAAAGTTGGTAGCGGAGTCTAAGGTAAGAACAGTATACAATAGTTTGCACAATTTCACCCAATAATGGCTTTAGCATTGCTCCATGATATTTACCTGACGTAATTAATTAGTACTAATACGACAAAAGCAGAATATAATTACCATGATCGAATGTTTCTTTGTTGCTTATAAAACTATCAAACCATTCCCTACAAAGGTTTCTACAACAAAAGCTATACTTTAAAAAATAAGTTAGGTAATGTATCGTAGACAATTCAACTGTAGCTTATATACAGTACAGTTTAAAAAAAACTGAATAGTAAAATCCTACAAACAGGGCGAATGTTTTATTTAAAAAAACATTCAAAATTCTCTGCTTCAATACTACTAAATTTCATGATTCATAAAATAGAATCAAACTAATTGTTAAGATAATAGCAACATTTTTAAAAATGTCGTACAAATTTCAATTAAGTTGACGTTAGAAAGAACACGTTCCAGTGTGATTCTACATATAATCTGTTATATTTATAGCAGAATTAATTTTAAAATACTACGTTAGAATAAATTAATAACATATTTTCTTGTTTAAAAACAGATTGAATACAGAATCTGAAAACAGATTGAATACAGAATCTGAAAACAGACTGAATACAGAATCTGAAAACAGATTGAATAACAGATTCACTTTATGTAAACTTATAGTTTCACATTTTAAGCATAGGACGGGAAACGAGCCTCCATTGATAAACAGTGAACTCAATTTTGAAGTAGACAAGCGAATACATAACTGGTTATTGTATATTCAAAAGATGATTTCAATTTTTATGCGACGGATTCTCGCGCTCTCTGCTTTTAAGTCTACATTCATGTACAGTGTAAATCAATCTCTAAACTTGTATATAATGTTAATTTATCAAAAATTATCACTGCTAACAATTAAAAAAATATACCCACTAATAAATCCTTTTTTTAAATTCCTATATTTTGATGTGAAGCTTAAGGATCAAGTGGAGCAGGAAGTAAAGATATTACGAGCGGAAGTGGTGGACAGGAAGATTGACGCATCAGTTACAAGAGGTCAGTTTCAGCAGCATCAGCAGGCCCAATATCCATTTCAATGGTTAAACCACACAATGGCCATTAATTCCACCATGGACGCTGCCATTGATGAAGCTCTCGTTTTAAACTAACAAAATAATGATATTGTTAAAAACAGAAGATTTCAGTTTCCATTTAAATGTAAATATCACCTAGAAAAACACGTTTCTTGAATTAGAAAAAATGGAGTATAATCTCTACAATTCTTCACCAAGCTGTTTATTTTGTGCTGACCAGTAGCCAAACAGTAAAATTAAATACTACATTAACGCATGCCCAATGCGCATAACGCTTCTCTTATTTAGATGCAAACAACAGTTGGACTTGGTTGAGTGATTTTTGGTCTAGTGATATTCAACATCTAAAATGCTATTTTAGAATCACCACAAACGTTACCACAAGTTTAAAACTTAAGACCAAATAAGCAAACCATTTCAAAATAATTTTAAAGTAAACCGAATAGGAACATAAAATGTAAAACGATTAACTCTATCCTTGGTCAAAACATTAAATATGGTCATATATTGGGTTATATAAACCAAACTGACCATGATGACATCACCAATCATGGCAAATTTAGATACAGCCATATATGACTGCATACATTGTACATGGCTATCTATAGAAAATGTTATATGACTATTACATGTAGTTTAGCCATATATGACTGCATACTTGGAAATACTTGCATATATCGAAAATATTACATATTAAAATAATTTTATTCAATATGAAAAATAAGGCAGAAAACAAGCCAGCATTTTTTTATTTTAAATTAACAATGCTTGGGGACATTGTTTTTACGTTAATGCAACATTTTTAATTTTTTATCTAATCTACTGAGTTGTTTTAACTTAAACATCACTTTAAAGTTCCTACTTAAATATTCTCCAATTACAACGTGGAATTGTAAGTTTATATTATTATAGAATACATGTATGTATGCTTTTCTACTAAATAATCTCCTAGATACATATTCAACATAAGCACATGTAATATATGCCTATATAAACATAATGTTAACTTTAATATAAGTTGCTGTATTTTCCAGGTATGGACATAATATGCATTACCATATCCGTAAATATCTTAACGTATATGGTCATACGTGCATATAACAAATTCTGGTTCAACGATATATGGAATAAGTCATTTGTCCATATTTAATTTTTTCACTCGGGCAATGCCAGTTTGAGTCACAAATGCTTATTGCTTCTCTAACAAATAACTCGGTAACATTGAAAAAATACGTATTAAAGAGTTTATTAGAACCATCCTGGGTGTTGGGTGATGTCTTGAATTCAATTGACATCCCCATTATTATCTGTGGACGCTCTCGGTATCAATGCCCTCCTTTAGTCCAAGACGCGCTGTGTTAGGTCAAGGAAGCCGAGATTTAGATAAGGAAATCAGACATCTAGGGATTTCAAAGACTATATTTTCGTCCATAAAGCAGCGGGCTACTGCAGCAACAATACAAATAGAAAAGGAAAGAAAAACCGTAGCTGATGGAAGATTTATTGAGACTCAGCTTTTTAAGTGACGACGAATCTGCTATTCCTAAGTGAGTAAGATCTTCATTTTAACAGCAAAAGCAAACGAATGCCCAAAGGGAATTAAACATGCTTCCACTCTAGAATTTAACTTCCAAAGAAACCCTTGCATCAATTTGCTAAACTATACATGTAGCCTGCTCGTGCAAAGAAACCTGCGACGAGTGTAAACGAATTCATAGGGTGATTTGCAAAGGTAGCAGCTAGGTGAAAAAACCATCAGGCAAGCCCTTTTAACTAAAATAAGAGAGTAAAAAAGTATAATGAATTTACAAATGACCAAATGAAAGAGAAAATTGGGATAGTATCGATGTTTCAAAGTTAGATTTTGAGCGAAAAACAGATACTATATAGATCTTTCATTTTCAAGTATTTCCTAACGAAAACTTCACACATATATAGAAACTTTATTCTTAATGAAAATCATTTTAAGTAAATGTACGAAATCAACTATACGTGCTTGATTATTTGGTAAACAAAATGTTAAAGTTTTCATTAGTCGTTACGACAACATACCAATGCAAGAGGGTGTTCCATTGCAACTGAACCATGGATGCTTCAACTATGTCAACTGTGATATCTTCACTAATTAAAATAATAAGGTTACATTTGTAGTTGTGAAATAAAATTAGTTATTTTAATAATCAGCCTACTGTTCTTCCGTACTTGCAATTGTGAGCTTTCATAGGCGTGTCGTCACAATTCGTTCCATTCAGATGGAAATATTCAACGTTCATAATTCGACTGATCAATATTACCCCAAATCGGATAAAATGAACAAATTTAACTTTGTGAGCTTGTTTAAACTACCGGAAGCTGACAGTTTACAATGGGACACCCTGTATGTTGACCATCGAAAATGGCGCGCTGCCTGCTGTTTACTTGTGTACTTTAATTGTTATTTGTATAGTTAACACGAAATAAACATTTCCAATTTAATTTCATCTTTTCATTACGAGGTTGTTGAAGTTATTTTTTTTTCCTAAAACAACCAAAGTTCTGATCGCGTTAATTCATTTGCAAACGCTGCAATAAGAAAACATACTTACATGATTAGATTAAGATAACCTGTTTTACCTGTTTAACATAATTTAAACTAAAGTCAACGAATGTTAAACAAGTTTACATTTATGACTTAAAACAAGTTTATTAGATTCCGCTAACAAAGTCTGCATTTAGAGTTATACCAAATCACAATAATTCAACTGAATTGAACAAATAAATAACTTCTCCATTTACATGTAGGAATAATGTAATCGATAAAAAACGTCCATTTTAATGACTAAGGCGAGAGTTCCGCCACAATTCCTGAGATATTGCCAGTTATATCAATTGATTAAATTAGCTTATATATTTATGTACCTTAATGTGTTGTAATCAAACAAAACATGAAGTCGAAGTTCTGGATTTATACGCAATCTGCAATTTACTTGTCTTAAAAGAAAAGTGCAAACAATTATAGTGACGAATCTGCATAAAAATTCCAATGTGAAAAATGCATGCAAATTAATTAATTATCATAGAGCAATATTTATTTTAAAACATTGTTATAAGAGTTTGAAGAATTTTATTATGACAATCACTTCATATCGAAGATGTGGGGCCTTTTTAAATAGAAAACAACTGACTTTTATAACACACATTTACAGCGATTGTGTATAACCCAAGAAAACAAAGATAATCCAGTTTTTCCAGTCATTATTTGATCCAATTTCAAATGCGTAAACAACTTTGTAAATGAACATAAATAGCCCAAAATAATTTTTATTTTCTTATTCCTCTTGATCCTAGGTGAATGTATCATTTTTGTATTTCAGATGACAGTAGTGATATAGCATGTTCTTTTCATCTCCATCTTAAGGAAAAAAATTTTAAAAACTGTATTCACGTCAAGAATATACTAAAGAAATACGCAAATTGTTTAAAAGGCGCACGTCATAATTTTTTCCAATTCTTACAATTATTTACTTAAAAATATAAAAATTCAACTATGTTTTGAAAAAATATTTTAAAGCTTTAACAAAAAAGCATAGCGCCAATTGGCAAAAAATATAAGTGTTGTTCAACAAAAGCTGAGAGCATCGGCACTTGGGACATGATCGGTTAAAACATACTGGCGCAAATTTATTATTTATATATGGAAAGATGTAACATGTTTATGTGCACCTTTTATTACCCATTTTATAGCCTGTGTGCTCGAGTGTAGGAATTTCGCAAATCTTACCGATAAACTACACAAATTTAATATCCGTACAGTTATTACGTGTTTATGTGCATGTTTTGAACAAACATGTGCCGAAAAATGCAACATATGTCTATAACATGTTCACGACACAAAAATGTGCCACAAATGGAAGAAATTTACACTTTTTATATATAAATCACTACCTTGCTTTGGCGAATAGGTCATAAGTCACTTGCCAAGATCAATCTAAATATCCACCTCATCATGTATTATTACAATTAGTAACTCCACTTAACATTAACTGGAAAATATGTCTAAATCCTCTACTCGGAGCTGTGTTTTTAAAAATTGAAACATGTTTATGAAAAACTAAACACGATTAATGGAGCTGTGTAAATATTTTTAGATTCATTAATATGAAACAAATATAACTTGAAATCAATAGAACATGTACATGCATTTATTAAGTACTTCATCTAATATTAAGCTATTTTAATGGAAGTGCTTAATTTTAAGGATATGGCTCTTCAGATTTGAATACTAAAAGTACATACTTACTTAATTTTAATTAAAAACAACAACTTTGTATTGTAAGCTTTATTCGGTGCCACATACACGATGAAATCAAGAAAGCACTAGTCATATGTTGTAATATTAAACTTAAAAACATTTTATTTGAAATTATAGCATGGTGTGCATAAAGCGATTTTACCCATAGGCGCATTTCCCTGACTACAGTGCATTTATGCATAACACCCCTACAGTGGTCAACATATAAGAGTTGCTATTGTAGGACGAGTCCCCCAAAAAGACAAGCAGGCGATCAATATAAGGTAAACATTGACATTAGCAGTAAAGGCTTTAAAAATCAAGGAATACTAAAACTTCGGTCAACATAGCAAGTAGTTTATATAGCAGGCTGTTCAACTTGACAGGTTTTCCTGTACATTTTCGTGCTAAACAAAAATTTAGCTAACTTAACTTCTTACCAATTGTTTTATTGCGTTTTTAAACGTACACCGTATAACATAAATTTGAATCGCAAACTTAAAAGCTAGCTCTCAGAACAGGTACATCATGATTTTACGAACCAGATGTTTGTTTTCCATAGTGAAATTTACGATTCCCAAAATCGCCTCGATTGTAAAAAAAATATGAAAACACGTTACAGTTGCCATCAGTTGCTTTCAGATATTTCGCGTGCTACTCCTTAAAAACCCTTGCTTGGACTGACCATATGTCTGCCAAACTCCGGCATTCCCACCGGCCCTTTTCCAGAACCGCTCGTGATATTTTTATGTGTCACGGAAAATAATATTGAATCGGCAAAATCGCATGATGCGAGGTGATTGGCCACGTCGTTGTAGTTCGCACACCCCATTCATAACTATCGGAGCAAGTGAAGCCTCCCTGCGCTGACATCTGCCATCGCCATTAAACAAGCAAGGAGGACGCTGAAACAACAATACAGCAGAGCCGAATAGCCGAATAGCAACCGCATTTCATCTCGGTCCCAGTTAACCCCTGGGTAGCAGCACCACCATGGCTTTCGCGACAGACACCCCCACCACTTTATTTCAGCCCATCGCCTTTCCTTCACTTGATTAGATGGTTGGTTGGGTGCATAGGATGGATGGCTGAATGGACAATTTCTTTTTCTTTCGCGAAATAACTCGCTTTACTGCGATAGAATAATATTGGAGCTAGCGTGGATGGCACGCTGCCAGTGCAATCGCCTCAGCCACCTTGCCGCCGCCCCTTAATGCCTCCAACATTTGCATAATGATGGAGTCAGAAAAGAAACTTGAGCCAAAGAACCTGAAAGGTCAAACCATAACTTATCCCGCTCATCCACGTTCGCTTAATCTCCATCAACTTTGTCTTTCCCCATGCCTATGGAAGGCAAAGTGTTCGCAATTATTACCATAATGATGGGCGCCCGAAAGAGACAGGGAAGGAAATGCCCATAAAACCGGAAATGGTGCGCGTGCGGCAGCGACATCGTTACGCTGGCATTCAAGGTTAGAAGTCGAATTTTGAGCTCAAACTTTTTATGGAGGCGGAAAATCCCA
>JAQIXS010001847.1:0-26425 GCA_034700785.1 Rossiulus vilnensis | reverse complement strand
CTTTGGTTTAAACAGCCCCCTCGCCGAGGGCTTATTCAAGGTAGTTCAGCTAGAATAAATCACTAGGTAAGGTGTTTGCTTACCTACTTTGACTCGGGGCAAAATACTTTAAACGATGCATGTAAATGATGTGAGTGATATCTTCATTCACACTTCTTGTAGATCAGGTAGTTTAGTGGCATATAGTGCAACGACAACACGATAATATTGAAATTAAACACCTTATTTGAGCATTAGTTGATCTAACCTTTCCTTAGGTGCTTTTTGATAAGATATAAACAGCTGTGAAAGGTAATGCATCCACAATAACTAGACAATCCTCAAATGCATGCCCTCAGAAATAAGCTTCGCATGCAGTAACTGCAGTAAGAGCATCCGTCAGGTTTAGAATTTAGCGTATATAATTTGAATAGCTTAATCTTATCGTTTCCTCATTTTAATACTTTATTTTTGTGTGAAAAGAGAAGGAAATAATAATGCACCTGTAAAGGTTTATGATGTATTTTCAAATGCAGTTATGTGAGGCACGGGGCAGTTTCTTTCCAACTGATGCATTGTGAGCATTTCCTGCAATGATATGCGTACTTCATTTTGATTGGTCCATACTTAGGCCTATGGAAATCTATGCAATCCCACCAATTTCAAGAAGTGTTCTTTGATTATTAACATTTGATTTGCTTATTTCCAGAAATGTTTATGAAAGATGACAAAACAACGTGTTTTGATGCTGTTGGCGTTGCTGTGGGTTGCGTGGTGTTCCTCATGGCTCAACTGGTTCTTTTAGTGGCATATATTTGGGTATGGCAAAGGAGGAAAAGAAACAAGGAACTTGTTGAGAACAAAAGGAATGTTCATGGGAGAGACTCAATATATGCCAATTTTCACCACTCGTAATACGATGCCCACTGGAATCCCTAAAGGAATGTCTTAATTAAAACTGAATGGTCATAAATTATTCTATTTTTATAGCCTACACAAAAACGGAGTTTCAGTCCATTGATCTTCCACCACAGTAATAGGATTCACATTGAGCAGATTAATGTCCAATGATTTTTTGCCTTTTGTAAATTATACCAAAAGAATGTACAAAAGTTTGATTTCATTTTATTAGTTTCCTCCGGAGATTTAACACTTTTTCTATGCAATTACCATAGTTATTTTTGATGTTAGTATTGAATAATGTTGAGATGAAGATGAGTGCAACGACATTGCTCCAGCATAACCATGACCCTCAAATTATTTACTATAAAAGTGGACGACTGTGTGAATAGGATAATTACTGAAATTAGAACTTTTTTGTATACCATATCCCCTCATTGGACTATGCTGTATTTTATTGCCTGACTTGTAGTCGCAATACACAGAAAACCCCACCACCACCTAATGCAACCTTTTACTTTAATTTCATAAAATGGAATAATCTGTAAATAAAGTGTTTATAATGACAGCGAAGGCCTTTGCGCTACGAAAATGGCAGCATTGAATTGGGAAAACTGAAAAAGAACAGGGGTTGGGATTTTAGGGTGATATTGGCAGGGATAAAGGATAAAACGTAAACTGGCAATATATTTGGGAAATAGTCACGTTTTCAGCTTTATATCGAACCGTACACTTCTTAATAAGCATAAGAAATGTATTTTTATGTTTTATTGCATGCCTTGATTTTACTTGCTTTCGCAGCTTCTGATTTATACAATCAATTCAACTGAATATGTTAAAGTGTTTTCGAATCTTTAGTTTTCTATGGTGTTTTTAAAACACTTTAAGAAGCCATGCTACATTTTATCCCTTGATTTCTTATAATTTTTATTATTATTTATTTTACATAAGTTTCTTTTCCGCAGCTTGATTTATGCTTCAAATTGTAGTTGTTTCTACTTAACTGCGCCATGCTTTAATTTATTGCTTAATTTATCTCTTTTCTCCCACTCGTTGGTTCACTGTCTATTTAATTCTTCTTTAAAAGCCATATTTAAAACGTTTCTTTATTATATTTATAAAGTTAAGGAGATAGCAAAGTGAATTTTATTATTTTAAATACAAAAATGATACAACAAAACAAAAGTATGGATTGTCTAATACTTATAAAAAAATCTGATCAATTTGACAATGATATATTGTAATGTTTTACTATACATAATTTTTAGATAGTAATTTCATTTATTTAGATTACAAATGTAAAAAATTTGCATTAAACCTTAGTCCAATGTTACTTAGTGCTATTCTTAAGATAAAACTAAATTGTTAACAAGGACCTATGTTCAATTTGTTCTAAAAGGTTTAAGCAAATTAAAATTACAGATATTTACTTTAGCATCTCCTTAATTGAAAGCAAGTTGGTTTGATCATACATGTCCCTTAATTGTTATCTAGTGTTCCTGTAGAATATGATTTCAAGAAAATTTTCAAATGTAAGCATAATGATTCATAAACTACATATTATTGCAACTGATTTTGGTCTTATATCGCATATTTGTTGTGAAGATCATGATTATTAGATTTGAAAGTGTTAACAATTTATAAATGATAAAATTTAGGAGTGTATATAAGACGTCGAAGGGCACCAAGCTCTTAAATGCTCACATATTCATTAGATAGCATTTTTTTATTATTAAGTGCCGAGCGTTTAGAAAGTGATGGTTATTATGTTACCCAAGATTCCAAGTAAAATCACCATCATACGACTAGAAATAATCTAGTTGAATTAAATATACTAATCAGTAAAAAATGCATGATATACCTTAACCGCCAGTGGCATAAATAGTGCTATAAGCTACAGCATAAGCGAAGTGCTACATGCGAAGGATCACTATTTTTATGATTTTAATGAAAGTCAAAAGGAATTAAAAGCACTTTGTTTACGTAAACTGTAGCCTACCGTTTTATTTCCAACAAAATAAAGATGGTAGCAGGATAAATACAACTCTTAATCTAATTCTGCAGTGAAAATGATGCCAATAACAACGAATGCACAACAAAATTACAACAAAATAATTCAAAAAGAGGTCCACTACATCATCATAAATTTACTACCAAGGATTATTATCAATGACGTTGTTTAATGCAATAAGAACGACAGCGTGGTAAATCTATGAAAATTTCTGGGATGTTAGGTGTTCCCAAAGACATCAGAACCGAAATGAGTGCTTCAGAAAAAAAAAATTACAATTGATTATTTAAATAAACAGTGGAAATCCCCATCACGGGAAATAACGCGATTTTACCATTAAAACGATAGCTGCTATTCTAACATGATATAAAATGAATATGTTTCATTACAAAGCTGTTTTTCTTGTTTGTATTTCGCTATAAATACTGTGCAAACTATGAGTGTTGCACTTCGCAAGCTTATAATTTAGTGGGTAAATAGCACGTATTCGGCACAAAATATATTTTTCGCTTGTTTTTCTTTCTTTTTTATGCTTGCTGTTCAATTCTAATTCTACGTTCTTTGCAATAGAGAATAAAAAGCCAATAAATATATAGTTGCTTGCAATATGTTCGGGTGTAGATGTGATGGAGGGAATTGCTGCTTCTGAGTGCATTTTAGTCGACAACAATGCATAACTGCTGGTGCAAATTTCTATTATAGAACAATGTACATGTCAACAATTAATTTAATGCCACTGTATCATCTTTCCTTACCAAAACAACTAATATAATATATTATATGCGCTTGAAAAATAGGTGACAGTCGCATTCAGAAATGTAATATGTTTGACACTATAGCCGTGTTTATTTGAATCTTTCGTAATGTAGTAGCACAGCTGTGCTTGGTTTATATTTATTTCTGTTAAAAGTGTGACGTTTTCTCAAACAAATGTTATCTAGTACCAATCTAATTATACAGTGGAAAATATATTTTACAGGAGGAATGTTATAGATTTATTGATTCAAAGAGGATAAATCCAAAAACAAATTTATACACATCTTTAATATAAATTTCTATTTATTTTAAATAATTACCTTTTAAATTTAGAACTTACTTCAAATTTATATCTACATGCAAATTGGATACTTTTTCCAAGAAGCAACAACAAATTTTGAAATGTGAAACCTTTCCACGTTTATTGAAAACAAATGTTAGAGGATTTTAATCATTCAAGAAGAAATGCATCCAATTTTTGAATCATTTTGAAACATTTAATCTTAAAAATTGATCTTAGTTTGATAGCAATAAATGAATTCTTTTAAGTGCATAATACATGTATACAGTATGGAACAATTGTAGGTGATCTAACCTATTTGACTTATATAATTTACATGTTTCTTAAATTTACAAACTGGTGGCATTTTGGCTTACAATACAGGGTTGTTGAAAATATGCTAGAGCAATCATACACCCATTTATAATAAATAATCCAATGACTCAACAATCAAACAATTTGATTGGTAAATGTAACAATCTTTCTAAGGGGTGGCTTATGGGAAATTTAAGAACAGAACTGACAGTTGGTTGCAAGATTGAAGATTCATTGGTTAATGTATTATAAGCGTATAAAGTGATGCCAATTTATTTTTAATTCACCCTTTATATTTGTACATACACTGTCCATTACATCCTAACAAAGCTACATGCATGCGATCGTATATTTTAATGTGGGAAGTTTATATTATAAAATGCAAAATGGCCGACCTTTTTAGGTTCTCTTTGGTCACCTGCCTATAATAAGATATCTTGAGCTAGTATTTATTGCCTTGATCCTCACTTTGACCCTTACTTGGGAATAGAAAAGTGGATTTCAAATAAGAAATTACAGTTGAACAACACAATCGTAGCCAGGGGTGCATACAAGAAAACTAATAATGTTATCTTGAGTGATCACGCACATTGTCTAGCCAGTCAAGCTGCGCTTTAGCCACCAATACTTAAAGTAGCCTGCATCTGCTTCATTCCACAACTGTTTCAAAAATGAATGGGGCTTCCGGTGAATTATATTATCCTCAACTTTTATATCACCAAGATTTTAAATTATATTCAGTGCATCTGGATGCGACTATACATGCATATCAGCACACAACCTTTAAATTTTAGTCTAATTTGAAAATTGCTTATAAAATATGAGTTGGTTTATCTCACCAATACAAATGTTGAGGGAATACGACTTATACTGAATAAATTTACTTCAGTATTATTTTGATGGGTTAATGCGGACATAGATTATTTGTGAACTATAATAATTGCAGCAGAAAAATGCTAAAATGAAATCGCCATGAAACTTTCTTTTGAATTTTCCGCTGAAGTTATTGCTATATTCACCGTTGGCAATGCATTTATCTGAAACCGGTATCTGATAAATAAAACTAAACCAGACAGCTCAACTGGCGACACATGACCAAAAGGGCCATAATGCAATGCCCCCAAGAAACAAACTAACTCTGGGTTACCAACCAATAATACTGTAATAATTATTATTTTTTAGTTTAAAAAGCACCAGCTTACATCTAGCAGTTCGTGCAAACAAGAGTTGAAGACGTGGCAGTTGTTTGCCTTTAGGCATAACTGCAAATCATTTCTCTAAACACGCGTATCTACTGTATCTCTCCTTTTGATTTATATTAAAAGCATTGTTGCAGGTTAATTCAAAGTCAAGGATGAAACACTTTTCAACTTCTATGAAAACATGGTCCTCGTGCAAAAAAACACACGAGTCTCAAGATTTTCAAGCCAGTGATTATAATGGGGTATATAAACTTGCATATTCCAATAGTTGAGGCAATAATCTGTAGCGAGGAGGGCTTTGAAATGGCGATTTTTGCGAAAGGAAAACTACGCTGGAACATTTATAGCACAGGTATATATGCTTATTAGGTTAGTGAAAATTAGCATTTCGATGACACTATCACGATGCAAAAGTTTTAAACTTATAAGCCATGTTATTTCGTTTCTAATCAAATGAGCGCCTTTATCAAAATGTCATTTTAATCCATTTTGGTGCAAATATTTCAACTTCCGGCACTCAAATTTCTCTCTCAGGTCAAAATGACAGAAGAGCATCCACATTTTACACTAAATATCATATCGATTTTTTGTTGATTTAGAGAAACCGAAACTGCGAACTTGTTTACTAACTCCTTCCAATCGAAGTTATTTCCAAAAGGAATTATCAAGAATTGTACTCATCTGATAGGTCACACTTCGTTACTCCTTTTAAATTCCAGCTTCTAAAGAATTAAAATTTATACATTTAAAGTACGCAATCGGTAATTCAGTCACATGATCTGGTCAATTAAATGCGTTGGACAAATTGATTGAAAAGGCCGTAAATGTCACTACATCAAAGTAACTGAGCATGCTGATCTCATTAATAAATTTAAGTGAAGTAGTAACAGCCACCGTTTTTTAATCGATTAAGACGTGAACAACATGGCCCATAGAAATAAACAAGTATCTCACACGTGAATGCAAATTTGTCTAAATTCAGCGGTTAAGAATGATCAACTGGTGAAATAAAATTGTAACTTGAAACATTAAACGTTAAATGCGGCAGGACTTCATTTGTTTATGAAAATGGAGGCACTTTCTTGCAGCCACGTTAAGCCAGAACAAGCATCGAAACAAAACTGCCAAACGAATTCGAACTTCTGATGAACAATGCTGAAAGAAGATGCGTTGGTGAAATGTTCATGGTAACTGGTGAGGACGTCTACATATAGGAGTAGGATTTAGTTATCACTATAACGACGTCATCGGCAGGAACGAATTAAGCCCTAGTAGAATTGCTAAAAAATAAATGAAATACATGTCCAAAATATTTAAATGAGGGCACCCCGTGCTGGGCGTCGAGTAGTGCACTTCCACTTCGGCTAACTTAAACAGAGACAGTAAAATGTCCTTCTTAATATTAGGATCGTTAGCATTGATGCGATCTGTGAAATTCTTCAATATTGGATAGCAAAATTCCTGCAATGTTAAAATAAAACATCATTAATAAAAATTATATCTCTTTGGCTTATCTAATCCCGCACTGATGGTAATATTCCCTTTTGCCAAGTTTCTGATAAATATTTCTGAAGAAAAAAAGTAAGTCAATAAAACGGATAAATGGTGCCCGATAAATGATAATAGCTATTCAGTCTTCCGAAATACCAAGGAAACTAAGGGAGAATGAACAATTTGCCCAGATACATTTTTAGATAATGGTGATTTGGAAAACAACGATTGAGATACGTTTCTATAATGTAGTTTACCGCATCAACAGGAAATTTTAATAAATTTTAAGATACATCTAGAAATTAGCTTTTTCTGATTAAATGGAGGGAATAAAAAGTTTGCTTGTTTTTTCATGCTATAAAGTTAACTGAGGCTGACCTCAATTTATCCGTTTTGCCCTATTTTTTAAATGTGTTTCCGGATCAATGAAGTACAGGTTGAGTCAAAAACAACGAGAGAGTACAAGTGCACACGTACATAGGAAAAGCATTCCGGAGATAACGTCAAGTGTAATTTGCGTTTACAGTGTACGCATTTTGTCTGTTTTATTTTGATATATTTACTCCGCAAAGCCCGATAAGGGTTCATGGCGGAAGACATGCTTTCTGCCAGTTTTAGGAGAAAATTAATAAGGGCAACTGTCAGGTATCATCGGTCGATTTTCAAGCACTTGCAGATACTGACAAACACATTTGAAGTTTTACACCCTGCCGCTATTCTGTCAACTGCAGGCATCTTGCTCGGGAAGCTCTTTTATTCAACCATGAAAATTCCATTTTAATTTACTCCGTCAGACTACATATACAGTGGGTTATGTAAGGAAATGATATTACGTCGAGAACTCCATTTCATTACCCTGAGGCAATGCGCCAGTCCATTACACGCAGTACCATTCCGTACGTTCTACTAGTCAGCAGATTTTCTGCAAAGTTGGCAGAGGAAGGATAATTGCGAGCGGCCACTTTTTAGGGCAAGAATTAAGCGGGGAATAGCAATGGAGTTGCCTGACGTCTCCACTCGATGGCACCACGAGATGCCGGGAACATTTCTGGCATCCGTAGTATCAAAAGAGGTGTGACCAAATATTGAGTGTCGATCTACCTCGCGTTTTCAGACAATGACGTCATCAAATTACAGCAGAGTTGAATACAATTTCCCTGTAGCTTTTTGCTAGGATAGGCCATTTAGGAAATGAACATTAGCATCCTAAACGTCATCCATAGTCCATTTTCATGATAAATTGTCTATATTTGGGGCCCTAACTCCTATCATCTTATTCATGTAAAACACCCTAAATAAATACTTTAATTTGACAAATAACGAAACCAATCAAAATTTGATAATTGGGGCATTTTGCTGTTTTGCATACCATGTGAAATATTAGATGCAAGTGCATATTTCCCCTGGCAAATAGTTTTACATGTCAACCCATATCCAATCAATAAAATTCGAATAATTTTAAATTAGCACTTTCGACATACCTATTCTTTGTTCAACATACCTTTTCTTTGTTCACCATACTTTCGGTGATACTGTTATTCTCTCGTTCGACGCTAAATTCATCCAAATAAGCCTGCATTATGATATTTTCGCTTATGCTTTTGTGTTCTTTTAATTGGCAACCAACCTGCCCAAAAAAGGGTTAAAAATAGGCTATCATTAATTCTGCCCCCACGAGTAGACCACAGGTCACAGCTCAATAATTTACCTCATTAACCTTATTTTTGTCCATAATATCTTGAATTATTTTCAAGGAATTCATGATATTCAGCTGAGTAATCGTACCAATAGTTTTTTCTTCCAATTCACTAAAGCCCAAGAATAAAAATACACCTACAAAGACAATGATCATTATTTTTTGAAATATAATACAATTAGATACATGTACATGTAGGTTCTCTTCACAGTAATGTTCATATTGACGTTACCTGGGCGCAAGTCGTACAACGTAGGCGAAGGCTTCATACAGATGAATTTTCCGTTGTAACAAATGCATCGTCCTCGGTATGCCTGGTATGCAGGGGACGCATGACCTGAAAATAGCCCGAATCGTACATCACATTTGTTTACTTAAAATATAACAACTTTTGGTTAATGCAATTATGTTAATAAACAACTTTATTCAACTGTTTTAACTCATTTCGTAAATTTCGTTAGCCAATATTCCCCCAGTACCTTTGAATTTTTTTTAAAAAAAAAGCTTGGGAAAGTAGCTACATGTAGTTTAGGAACTAACTTACTTTCAAAACCAATTAATGATATGATGCAGATGGCTGGGACATAGCACAACCTGTTTTCACTTTAAATTTCGAGCAAAATAATAATTGAGCAAAAAAATATGCTCGTTTGAGCTACATGTTCAGCTTTTACCAAACCTTTTTTTGTTTATCACTGCATTATCACACTGTATATATTATTTGTGTTATTAAGCTTTCATATTAAGGGTTACAACACCTAAAACGCTTTTATTAAATTCCATCTATTGTTCCAACTAGGTAAACATTTATTTCAATGTTCTATTAATAATTATTCTTTAATGTCGTCATGCAAGTTTAATTAGTTATTAAGTGCTAACATAGCTCAGAGTATAATTAATTATAAAGCTGATTAAATATTGGCAAACCTAATTTTGGAAACATTACTTTGCTGTTTTCTGTATAATGAAGTTGAACACGCCTATGAAAGGCAAACGCTATGAAGCAATTATATGCATATTTCTTTATGCATTATGTATTAAAACAATTGTTTTTTTAAATTGTTTTGCAAATGGTTTTGTTTCGCTTTTGAAACCTCAGTGTAATGGCCGTTCAGTCCTAACATCCTCATGGCTTACTAGATGCACTTACTGTAATAAGCAAAAGACGTCTGACAAGGAAGTCTTTCGTCGCAGGATAATACGTTGCATATTAATTCGCCTTTGACATTACACATGCAAATGTAAGAGCAATCGGGTTCCTCTTTATGGTACACCTAAACAAAAAATACATAGTCCATAAAGATAACGCGAATTAACAATGGCCATAAAAATGGATTTAATAATAATAATTCAAGATGAGATATCTATACACACCCGTCTTCCAGATCCGTAAGAAATTGTCAAATTTGCCGAATGTTTTCCAGCAGGTAATACACAATATTCTGAAGAGAGAGAAAAAAAGAAATATTACCAGTGCCTTTAACGCATTTCAATAGCCAGATGCGAATAAAAGCCATCCCAAAGAATGCAAATATCTTGTAATTAGAAAATAAAATATACCTTTTGGATTTACTTTAAGTATTTAATTTCCTTGAAGGATAATAAAACAATTTGAAACTGAAGAGTGAATAGTATTTGATGTAATAAATGACAGCCCCTTTAAGACTTCAGAAGACATTTGTTTATTTCGTAATTATCATAAATTAGCAGCTAAGATAATGTAACAAGTTAAGTATTCCAAAAATCAAGGTGACTTCTTTATTACTAATCGCCATTTCATTTCAATAAGATGATGACATAGCATTTTTCAGTTACTAACATGAACTTAAGTCCCGCGAGGGGGTGCTCAAATCCCTCTGGATTTCTAGTCGCAATGCGGTAAATTGCTCCAGTTTGTACGTAGATAGTTGCGGATATTTAAACGTCAAAAGTATGGCGAAATGGGAAGCACTGATTGGCAAACTCTGCATGCGAGAATTTAACGCTATTACGATATGTTTTCGAGAAAAAAAAAACAAAAGGAAAAAGATTACGAATTTCAGATTACTTTTGCATAATTTTTCCATTGCCTTCTCGGGCCTCTCATTTTAAAGCTATTACTCAAACTGCTTGACGCATCCACTTAAAATTCAGTTTCAATTCATACGCGAGTTATGAGTAAAAAAAAGCGGGAGAGATTCAGGAACAAAGGAAGTAAAAGGTTGAAACTGACGACAGCAAATTTTCTTCGCGTATCAAAAACCAATGAAAAAATGGCTGCTAGAAATGATGAATCATTTTGAGGTACATTTGAAACGTCCCTGGTGAATCCACAGCCAATCAATCAATACGAAGAAGACACTTACAATAGCATAAAACTTTTCGTGTTTTTTTTTGTTCTTAGCTGACGTTGACGTGGAGTTTGGCAGGGTTACCAGGCCAAGAAACATTACGAAAGGTTCGCTTTTATTTCCATAATTAAGGAGTTTGCGCGGTGTACCCAAGAGGATTATTAGGGAGAAAAACGTGACTATCAATATTAATGAAAGTAGGCAAGGCTCAGTTATATTGCAATGCAAACTGTGGTAGAGAACTCGAGCAAAACGACAATGGAAAACACGCTGTAATCTAATACGTTGTCAATAATGACAGAAAAGCAAGTTCCATTCGAGTAAGTCTTCACTAGATTCTGAGTCCAGGTGTTGGACGTAGCAGTCCAACGACCTAGGCACGATAAATAAATAAAATAGTTCTCGATTCTAAGGCCTAAGATAAACAAAGATGAGCTAGGGTGTTTTTTGGTTTTGTTTTTTGGAAAGAACGCATCACTGACTAATGCAATTTTCAGATGTTCCCTTTGAATGTTGACTTTTTTTCGAACGATATCGACCATCGTTTAAACGTTTAAATGAACTTTATAGACTGGAAGAGGTGTATGAAAAATATATGCAGCCTTCCCGGCGCAAGGTGCCATGGTAACGAGAAAGAAGTTGCACCAGCATGGAGAAAGCAGAAACAAACATAGGGGATACTTGTAATGTTGAAGTGACCAAAGATAACATTGCAAGTGCTGATGTGTGCAAGGTCAGAAAAGCTTTCGCATTTTCATTTTAATAAATTATCCTGGTTATAAAATATACAAATACAAATAAAAAAAAACAAGGCGCCACATAGAATTATTTCAGTCTTTCGAATATTAATGGTACTCTCTTGATCTATGCGTCTACAAAGAATAGCATAACTACGATATTTTTTTAATTTAATTTAACTTAGTAGTCCATTGTCATCAACATGATAGTTAAATTAGATCTTATGACAGTCCAAGACTTTTCACAATTGAAATCTCCCATTGTGAACAATCGTTTTATAAACGTCTGGCTGATGCTTTCTAGGGACAAATACTCATATTCCCCAATGGAATTATATATCTTAAGATCAAGTAATTGGCATCAACCCCATTGATTCACCATACGTCTAATAAGATTCTAGTTTTCATCCTATGCAAGCAATGTTGTTTTAAACGCGTTTCACTACAACTTATGAAGTCTTTCCGAAAATCTTCAAATAACTTTTACACCGCAATTTAAAACAAGTTTGGTTTTCTTCTATGCTTAAGAGAAATGCATGTTGGCATTGACTTACGAGCACTAGGAGTCGGGGGCACGGACGTCGTTGATGTGGTTGAGGATGTCGTGCTAGATGACGTCATTGAGTATCTGGGAATTGGCGTATGAACCGAGACAGACACTGATGGTCTAGGAACGTTGTTTGGGAAGTCCATTTTCGTTTCAGTGTGTGGCGGAAACGGAACAGCATTCATCCTGTTTTCCAAATAGTCCCTTTGTGCTTGAACTTGAAAGGACAACAAAAATTAATTGTCAATTACTATAATTTGGCAGTCAAAAGCAATCCCTCAGTACTAATTTATTTGCGTTTTGGTTAAACTTTAAAAGAAACATTTACCATTGGGCTAAATATATCTTGATTAATGCATAACTGTACTCAAGTAGACGATTGTATTTAGAAACATTAAAGATATACACGTACATGCTGTTCCAGATACATTTGTTAATATTTACTTTGGTCTAAAGATTTTACAAGACATTTCATGAGGTAGCAAAAAAAAATTGAAATGATCTAACTAAAGAGAGGAGAAATATGCAACTATCAAAACGTGATTAAGCAAACTAATCAAATGTGCTCATTACATTAAATGTATTAGTTTTACTCCACTATAAAAGGACATAAATTCAAGAAAATTGGTTTTCGTAATAATACGATGCCCTGGCTATTAAGTGCTTAGTCCACGAAAATATATCATAATGAGCAAAAAATTGTTCAAAGCATAAACAAGCTGAATTCCAAAATTGTATATTTTAACAAGCTGAATGTTAAAAATTTAGATGCTTTAGTCGCATTAAAAGAAGCCTGAAGATATGACATTTGCCTGTAATTATTTGCAAGTAAATAAAAATGTGAGTTAAAATAACTGATAGTATTTTACGATCTGCTACATCTGCATTAAATTATTTCTAGAAATTTGTTGCACGTCAGATTTTCATAAACTGAACGTTTTTCAAATTATTGAAACAAACCACAACAAAAGGCGATATGATGATAAAAACATGAAATTACAATCGATAACTTTTTGTTTCCTTCATAATGAGTATTGTAACCTACTCGTATAACGTGAAGATTTGAATTATAATTTTAGGTCACATGAGTTGAGTTGAATGAAAACGTCAATATTCAGATGTAATCAACAACTTCACAGTATTACGATAAAGATTCTTGGTTCCCATTCAAAATGTTCAAAATGTTTCAAAAGTGTTAATTAAAGTTATGTTTCATGAGAAGCCATTGTAACTTTTTCCCCTGTAAGCTTTTCCATTGACATTTTAGGTAATTAGTGCTAGAGGGCGTGTTTACGCACGAAGAAAGAAGGTGAAGGAAAGACAAAGATCTATTTATAATTGTCATTGGGCTGATTATGATTAATTGTCTAAAACAGCAATCAATTAAGCTTAAATGAGGATATGCACAATAGCGTGTCGCCTTCCCACTATCACACCATACGTTACCAACATAATGCAATTAGAGAACGAATTTCATATTCAACAAGCGTGATTAACTCGCTACTTCATTTACCATAATCCAAAAAAATTCGTTCAAATAACACTAAGGATTAGCAATAAACATATGTTAATCCATTAATTGCTCGCAATTAAGGAATTAAGATAAAATGGCAAGCCAGGGTTTAAGGTCGATGTGAGACGGAACATTTTATATTTTCGGATTACAGGTTCATTTGACAACTTAAAAACTAAGGCAAATTGTCTTAATGTTTCTAACAATAAAATGCTTCAAAATGGAATTCAAAATGATAGTTGAAAAATGGCAATCACTGCTATATTTATTATAAATCAAGATATAATGCCATTTGTTCGTCTAAGCAAAAATAAAACTTATCCTTCCTATTAAAGGAACACTAGGATACTATGAAAGTAAATTCCTCCAGGACATCAGCGCATACTTGCAAAGCATTGAACTTTATCACCCTCAAAACCCAACCATTGCACTAATGATGCATTTTCATCTGAATTTCACATTCACGTTGCTGCCTGGGAATAAATACCTCGCCTTACATCCAGATCCCCTATCATCACGGCACAAATCACGTGCCTCATCAGTTATTTTCCCCTCCTCCTCCAATCCTGGCCACGCTTTTATTCGTCTCTGGCGAACCGAATCTGGCCCAAAAAGCAGACTCAAGTTCTTCGTTATTATCAAAGAGATTCTCCCTCCATGCATCGTTCGCGAATCACTGCAATGCTTACCACTTCGTATCAACGCAGGCCGCTACTTCTTTCTAGTCAGCGCCATTATTTTATCGAGCACCTTGGATGTCTTCAGGCACAAAATGTGTAAGAAACCCAGAGCGTCTCACGGGAGATGGTTGATTCGAGTATATAAAACTTGCATGCTTGCATCGGCGACATCATTCGCGATCGGGTTGAAAAATATCGTCGATGTTCTCGCTTTGAAAACACACACACGCATAATTGGAAAGTTCCAATTTGAATTTCTTGCATGGAGTTTTCCATCCTGCATCCAAGAAGGAGCAGAATAGATAATTTCATTTGGAAAAGATCAATTGCTCAACGGGTTTCGAGTCGAGTGCTGATAGCATATAACCCAACGGCCTTGAAGCAGACATGACCGAGGTCTGTGGTTGACCTCATCAATATTAAATGGCCATTGGAATGCGCAGATGAGAAGTTCATTTTTCCCAAGTGCCTACACTATCAGGAAATTACTTTACTCCCCCATTCAATTGCTTCACGGCAATTCCCCCTTTGCTACTAATCTCCGTCATGACTTTACAGCTGGTAGCACACCTGTTTCAAAAAACCTTGTCTTTTGGAGAGCCATTTTATGAAAATGTCTGGACAAAAACCTTAACTGATACACGATATATGCAGTTACAATTTTTTTTTCTCCATTCTTCATGTGTCACGCAAAAATGGTACATCGTGTGCACGCTAGATAAACCCCAAACTTAGTGAACAAATGTTTGTTCTACTTGAAGGCAATTAATGACGTGTATATTGCGTTGACGATCTGTTAGTCATAAACGCCTGAGAGACGTCAGTACTTTGGTCATTGTTCCACAAATCGCTGCGCTGCCCTGGCGAGGAAAGGATGTTCTCAAAGACCTACTTCTTAATTATGCAGAGTCTGAGCGCAATACGTTCATTTTGGAAGCGAACGTACTATTAATTGCTTAATATAATTATGAACGTGAATCGGCGGAAGGGTGAATGCGTTGTTTGCGTGCTCACCGTCTGTCCTTTCCGCCATGGTCATAATGAATGGGCCTTTGGCGTTAGGCGTTCAACTAATTGTTAATCAATTTTTGCCTCGACATGATAAATGAAAGGTTATTTACGGGCCCGCACAACTAGCGTGCATCGGATTATGTGCTTAGCTATAAGGCAGAGTGCGGATGAGAACAGAGGTCGAGCATCAATTTGTCAAAATAAGTATTCCTTCACGTTTATTAAAACGAACCCATTCAATTTAGAACCGTTGAAATGAGTAATAAAACAGCAAGAACAGTCAGAAAAGCTGTTAAATTTTGTGCAAACCCTTAACTGATACACTATATATATAGGACGTATTTTTCGCAATTCACCACATGTCGTGCAAGAATTGTTCTACCATTAAATAGCGGCAAGTGATTTATAATAAAAATAAAACCGCGATCGAATTAAAGCAGAAGCCGCATTCCTGAATACATTGCTAATATTTTATGGCTACCAATAGAACGTCAGCTGGAAGTTTAATTAGCAATAAAAACTACACTATCACAATGTTAGAAAATAGATTTCCTGAAGTAGTCCGTACTTCGTCAGTTTTAAATGTTCTAACAAATCGTTCCCAAAGATCTTAGCATTGCGACGTACAATATTTTTTTAGAAAGGCAATCTACTGCAACCCATTTCATCACTGACGTATTACATTTTGCAGTGACTATACCAAGCAAAAACCATGTTATAATCAAAAATTGTTTTCCCCGTATATCCTATTTAATTTTTATGATTTTAAATTGTTGAACGTGATAAAAAAAAATACCGCACGACCCACCAGTGGGTAGCATCTCTTAATTTGAGAAACGCAGTTCTAAACTCATTGAAAGTTAGAAAAACACTACAAATATCACTACTAGGTTTTAAATGATTGAGAAATAACGTGCTTTGGTAAGGTGAATTCAATTCAATTCAACTCAGTACTCTATTGTTAGCAACGATATATAATCCATCAATCCATTAATGAAGAAAAATGACCCAAATACAACGTATTTATGGGAAGAAATATCGTTCGTTAAATAACAATAATAAAAATATTTTTTAAAGGAAATGTTAAAGAATTGCTCTAGTCGATGTGCCATCTTGGGAGTCGGTCATTATAAACAGGTTTAACGACCAAAATTACTGACCACCCCACCTCTACTCATCTAGTCCAGTATAATCTGTTTTGCAAACACCACCCCTAACTAACGTCCCCAACGTTGCCCTTCTCTACCTTCTCAAAACAAGCAAAAGCTTGAGATGCGTTCCATTCTAGCTTCGCTGCTCGCCTTAATTGCCATCTTTAAGGGGCAATCTAGCGCGCATAGCACAATGCCAGCAAGAAATCGTCTATTTGGAAATCACGATTTAAAGAATGGCTGGATCGTCTCTCAAAAACAAAACAACAAAAAAGCGCGCAAAAAATAGCCTCGCCAGATGGCGAACGCCGTCTCAAAAACCAGGCCGAAGCCGTCTGTTGCAGACAGTCGCATATTGACCATTCCTGGCGATTTCTGGCGAAGCAAATCAATTATTTGGCGTGTGATGCGTGCTCGGTTCAGTCGCTGACCGTAGTAGTTTTTTTCCCTCGCAGCCCCTCGTGAATTCAGCCCTTGCATCAACGCTGTAATGATCGAAGACGTGTCGCACTAAATATTATGTCTGTAAACGACACAGGCAAGCGGCTTATCCCAGTAGGAAGGTGCGCATACATCCTCATCTTTCGAAATGGAAGAACACGGTGCGAGTACATAAATCGTGCCAAAGATGCGCCCGGAGGCACGCGGGGTAAAATATAAATATATACGATATATGTCGTACGTGCCCTTGCTGGTGCCATTCAAGGTGAAGGGTGATAAGTAGAAATCCAGCGAAGGGCAAACGGGGCAAGGAAACAGAGAGGGGCATCGCTCTTGCCTATTTAGAAGCGCTTTGGAGCTCGACGAGTAAGATGGTAAGGAAAGTAACAGGCCCTTTACCTACACATGGATTCAACCAGACGGTCCTTTGCCACTCGGTGCATTTGTAGAGGGAGAGGATGTTGTTGCCGGTGCAGCCGCAAAAGATGCGCAGGGGGGTGCCCAAGATGGCCACGCGGGCCTCCTGGCAAGAACGGCTGGAACTCTTGCACCGAAACGTCTCTCGGTCGACGGCACAGGCCTGGACGAATTTTTGCAATCGGTTTCTGTGTCGGACAAGTAAAATAATATCCAATAAGACAACGAATGCACCCTTACAAGAAGGCTACGCTCAGAGCAGGACAATGATGGCGCCTGAAAAGCAATGATGGATGCCAAAAATGTGCGGTTGTAAATGTTTGGCAAGCATAGATGTCACGATAACGCCAAACATTCTTACAACCCTTTCTTGGAGGTAAAAAACAAGCCATTTTTCAACTGGCACGAAAACTAAATTCTAAATTTCTACTGCCTATTCCCTGATGCTTCCAAGTTATTGGAACAATTCCCCTGGCTTTATTAGAGAGAGAAGAGAGACTAAGCACAAAGGGGGGATACCCCTTCTGGCTGCAATTTGGGTTGATACGGTATAAATAAATAAGAAACCCTGGCTTATTAAAGATTGTAAAAGTTTGTAAAATAAAATGGAAAAAAAAACATTTGCCGATTACTGATATTTTTACTTCTTATTTCCAAAGCTGAAAGCTTCTGGCATAATAAAAGAGAAGGGTAGACTATACTTTCTCATTTGTGCATAAGTGCGTCTAGATACGCCCTCTTTTGAGCAGCATCATAAACAATTAATCATTTAAGAGTATGCCAATTTAAGGCTGGCAGTTCAGCTGATGAAAATTACCTTGACCTTTACGTGATAATGTGAACTTTTCCTGACTATCAAAAAATGCCTATAGAATAAAATTGAAGCAACATTAGCCGGTTACTGATATTTTACTTATTTCAAAAGTTAAAAATTTCTGTAATACTAAAAGAGGAGAGTAGAGAAATTCCCCTATTACCGTTTAAGTGCGACTATATAGCCCCTGTTTTGAGCAGCATCATACACCATTCATCATTAAAAATTATGCCAAATTAAGGCTGACATTTCAGCTGATAATCATTTTCTTGACTTTTGCATGAAAATTTAACATTTCCTTGACAATTCCAGGTTAGTAGAAACCCTGACTGGTTTAAGCTGTTAAGTGGGTGTGACCGTGAATCAACCAACAATCCCTTTTTTCCACCAGGTAATATTTTAATGAAATATTGTTAACAAGGAACTTCATGCCTGACGCTCAAAACGCTACCAGGCGTCATGTTTATCGTTGTCGCGCTACTCTCCAACTCGACGCACTGGACATCACATGTAACTAACGCCCGTATATCGATTTTAAACGTGGCATAACGGAATTTAATTACTTTCAAAGTTTTAATAACTCCGAAAATGAAACGTGGGCACCAATTACAATAATTACTTATAACCCGAAGGACTGCTAGATCAATTTAACGTCCTTTGTGCTGGCATAGTCATTTTTCATCAGACGTACAATAAATTGGGTGATATCTGGTGTTCGGCATACATCCCACTCCTCAATAAAATGTGGATCACAGATGTTGAGACTATTTTATAAATCGAAGCACCAGATGGCATTCACCGAATTTTGCATCTGGTTGCATATTGAAACACCGCCAGACAATGATTTCAGGAATAAATCTATCGGTATATTTTAGTGATTGAAATGTAAATAAACTACGTGAAATACGAGAAGAGGATGTGTCATTCGAACTCACTTGCAATCAGGGTCTACGGACAAACACGTTTCAGCAATGTCGTCACATCCTGGCTTGTGCGAATAGGTGTTCAAACCGCAAGTTGGATGCAGACGCCTCTGGGCCACAAGACATCCGTCATCGTTTGGTCTGCAAATGGAAAAAAAAAAGAATTAACTGATTGGCATGGAAGCATCCAGAGGGTGCAACTTTTCTTTTATGAGTTTACAGAATAAAACGTTAAACAAAAATAGAAATTGGGAAAAAAACGATTAAAAATGATAAAGAGTATATAAAAAGGGTTGGCACCTACCTGCAATTGCAGAAAGCAATATCGAACGTTTTTTCGGGATTTCCCATTGAATAGAATTCCTTGATGGCCGTTATGCACTGAGTCTGATTGCAAGAGACTCCATTTTCATCGCAGGCCAAGTAAACATTTTCTAACAAAAGACGGCAGGCAGAACTTTCTTCGCAAGCATTTTTGGCCCAGGCACAAGTGCTTCCTATGAAACGGAGTAAAGACGATTTACCAAATTGAAAGTTATAACCCATTCCGTCAAAGAAACAAAGAAACACCAAACAATGCGAGCTAACAGATAACATCATCACTTAGCCAATGAATTCGCAAAGTTGTCCACTTGCACTTTTTAGTAAATCATTCCTCTGAAAAGGCGATTATAGAGATAGCTTGAAATCTTCAGGAAAATTAGGAGATATTAGGGGAAGGTATTTTATATTTACATGGTGTCCATACAACCAGGCTAAACTGGCAAATCTGGGATATCTGGGGACATGATAGACTTTATAGTGGTCCCTAAATTGCTAAGTTAAAAATTTGAATTTAGATATTGGTGCTTTGTTCCTGCAGTGAGTTATGGGTCTCATAATTATAGCATAGGAAAATGCGAATGCCACCGAAAAAGCACTCGTTTTTGTCACCCAACAGATAATTTATTTACCAACGATCAATTTCCAATTTACGTAACAAACGATCAATGTGTTGAGAATGATTGATCGAGAACGCACATGCTCATTGCCATATGCAGAATTTATCATATACCGTTTTAGGCTAATTTGGAATGCAGAATCGTTTCCCACGAATTTGCAATTTAGAACGGTCGTCTTGGCTACTGGCTTAGCCAAGATCGTTCCTTGACTGCGTCTACATGACTACCTCTAAGGAATTTGCTCAATAGGCAAAGAATGTTTCCTTCCTGTGAATTCAATTCAAACCGATACTGTGCTAGGACATATGGTAATGAATCTCGCAACACTATTTGCTTGAGAAAATAACAAATACCTCCTCCACCATCCAAATAATGTGATTTGGCCGAAACAACTTTCTTAAATAAGTGAAAAAAGCAGACTAACTGAACCTGGCAACTGAAACCTCTAATGCCCTTCCCAATGCACTCCCAATTACCTAACTATCTCCTTTGCTTTTCATTGCTGCCAGTTGGATCTCCATCCAATGCCAATAACGCTGAGCGACGTAAGAAATCGATAGAGTCGGCACTATTATAGTGTAGATTCTTTGTTCTAGCACGAACAAAACTCAAAGTTATAGTCCGAGAAAACCGAGGCATAATAACAGAAACCGCTTCAAAAAAAATGGTGGCAGTGGGTTTTTAACTCCAGCAAGGACACTTAATTTCCAGGGGGGAAAAGAAGGCACTGAGCTTCGCAGCCGAGCCAAGAAGCTTTCAAAACCGATTTTAAGTTGGATGGATGTTAACGGTATGAACCAAAACTGTCCCACCACTAGCGCCACTCTCCCACAAGTGTTCGATCCTATTGTTCCGTAAAGCACCATAGAGATGACACGCCACTTCTTTGGCACTTGGTAAGTCAAATCCAATTACAGTGCATAGCCTGGAGAGCATTTAGGGTTTGTGTACAGTGTTATTTGTACAGTAGCACAATATTCTTTCTATCCATGGTTTCATAGCGGTACTGAGTCTTTCACATTGGCTTTAAACTACAGGAATGGACATCTGACTTCTGAATTTCAAATAACTTTATTATTAATGACTTCTTCTCGTAAGTAAATATTTTCGCCATTTGTTGAACTTATTGAAATCCACATCGAATTAAAGACGGAAATGGCTTTACATTGGTATACAGTTTATTTGTACAGCAGCATGTTATTCCATCCATGGTTTCATAGATGGTCTTTCTCATTAGCGTTAAACTACAAGAATGGACATCTGACTTTTAAATATAAAAGACTTTTATTATTAATGACTTCTTCGCATAAGTAAATATTTTCGTCATTTGTAGAAATAATTGAAATCCCCAGTGAAATAAGGACGGAAATGGCACTGTTTACTCATTGAATGCATCCGCAATTGATATTGAAACATGCAACCTGCAAAGAATGTTTGTAGATAAAGCGAATTAATATACAGCCCTATTAAAGCGATACCATTAAAGGGCTTCATGTTAACCACCAGCATCTTAATACATTTTCAGATCATTATAATTACGCTCAGGGAACATATTTAGGTATATTAATTGACTTTATCGACACACACTCTTTTCAAGTTGCATATTTCAATTTGAATTATGGATACATTTCTGTCATTATCATGGCAACCACTGAGTAAACAGTGACATTATTGTTATATATTTTCTTCCGTATCTCGATGGGGATTTCAATTATGTCAACAAATGAAAACGATATTTACTTATGCGAAGAAGGCATTAGTAATAAAATTATTTTGTACTCAAACGTCAGATGCCCATTCTTGTAGTTAAAAGCAAATATGAAAGACTCAGTACCGCTATGAAACCATGCACAAAATACTGCGCTGAACAGTATTTTACAAATATACCAACCCCTAAATGCTCTCCAAACTATGCACTGTAATTGAATTTGACTTTGCAGGTGGCAAAGAATATATATATATTTTTTTTTTCAATGCATGACATTTCTGATATATAATCGCAATAGCCAGGAAATATTTCTCAGCATGGGGTGACCATCCTCTCAGCTCTACTGTAATTGGAAGTAATTAAAAATATGAAACTCGCGTCTCACGCCATGACAACTGCTTCGCCAGCAATTTTTTTCAACAAACTGCACCAAACTGACGCTGGCACACGTTGTTCAATTAGATCCCGTTGTCCAGGTCGATAAGGAGGCTAATCCATACTCGCATTGAAATTAGGAAAAGCGAGTCCATTAAGAGCGATTATTACCATTTCCAGATACAGATACAATTGTTGGTAGGCCTCAGTTGTTCCTCGATCTTATGAGAGATTGTTTCGCAACACATCTCTGCCATGCGTGCGCGCAATAAATTTCAATGAAATCTGTTTTGCTCGAATTAACGCGGAAAAAATATTCCTTCATCCGAGTTAATCCATAATTTATATTACGATATATCACAGCGCCGCGCGAAGCATTTTCGCAATAATTAATTTTTTCCCCACTCAGAATTAACGGAGAACAGATTGCGGGTCCAAATATATGTAATTTAATGCACGCGCGTATTTAAGGAAAATGCTTTTAATAGCAATTAGAAATATAAGCACTTCATTTCGGATGAAATATAGTCCTCGGGAGAACCAATAATAGGCCGAGACATGCATTACCTGCCCCTCATACGCAGAGCACGTCATGCGTGCAATGCGTATGAATTTACGGAACCCCTCAATAAATGAAAAGGTATTACCAAAAAAATCAATATAAATACACAACAGCAAAAAATCCCTGATAATTCCACGTGCCACGTAATGCTGTTGGGAAAAAAAACCAAACGAAAAAAACACCTGCTACCGTGGCTGCACCTCGTCGAATTAATTAAGAGGTGAGTCAAGCCACCTATCGGGAAATTCGGGGAGTACAAACTCTCAGATTGTTACCGAAACTAGACGGTGGACAGTAACAATGTCGTGCAGAAGCGATGACTTATAGGTGTCATTACCAATCCGGCGAATATTTATAAATATAAGGAAGGGTAATTCCCCTCGGTAAACGTTAGTGCACAACCAATGGTTCTTGTTACTTTGATGAACGAACTGGGACGTGTTACTTCCATGCTTTTAATGTGTCCTGGAGGACTGGGTAATGGGTGGAGTCGGTGGGGAAATGAAAGTGGGATTCCCTTCATTAACTTCATACAGCGTCCCTTGATTTCATCACCACCACAGTCGCCTACAATCTTGGCTATTCTGCTTGACAGAAACGACTAAGCGTGGGCGTATTCCTCGCCCTTGCTTGTCGTTCTTCGTATCTTTCAGCATAAAGCGCGCTTAAAAGTATTTGCACTAAGTACACGTAGGCCTATTACGAATTGAAATCTTTCAAAGGTTGTTGCATGAACTTTTAGTAGGAAACCCCAATCTATTCCACCAAGGCAGACTAACATATCTCCCAGCATCAACTTTCTTATGTTTTATTCTGTGCAACAATCTGCATTGAAAGTAACTACTTGAGTAACCAAAAAACACGGCTGTCTAGTGGTCAACTTATAGCAAATTCCATTTTTAAGAAATAAATGGTCTAGGGCTTTGAAGGATTAGATTGTAAAAAAACTGAATACTGAATTAATAATAGTTCTATTCTACCCTATTCTATACCATACAGTTGGCTATGTGGAAGGGGGGTCAATTTGTTTTAGCCAAGTTTTACACATACATGTACCTGTAAGTGAGTTTGCATATTTTATTTATTGGCATATTTATGTTGAGAATTAAAATTTAAAACGTTAAGAATAAAACCTGTGCACCTTGTTATACCGTGCATGTGCATGTACTTATTTTACAAAGTAATGTTCAAACTTGCTTTCACAAATTATAACAGAATTGCATGCCTAATTATAATTATTCAAAATCAGGAACGGCACTGCTTAAGGGGTTGATAAAATAATCGTTGAACAATTTTTTCCAGAAAGATTTTCCAGATCATTGGTACCATAGATCAGATTCGGCATAAAACCAAGTTGTCTGAACATTTCATTGCCGCTAATTAAATTAACTGACAAAGTTAATTGTCTGTTGGAGAAAAGAAAAATGCAGTTTCATTAGATAAAGGCAATTTTTCTTTCATAATTGATTGCAGCAAAGTTACTTTATCACTATTGAAATTACGCGGAAATTTATTTAACCCTTCACAACGTTTCCCGATATAAGTTGGCCATCGCCAAGTATACTTTATCGCGTGATAATTACGTTACTTCGCTCATTCGTTGGCGATCCAATTCATGCGACTATGCAAAAAAAATGTTACCTGTAGCAATTTGGGCGGCATCTTGAGGAGGGATTGAGATGGCGGCTTCTTCATTAGACCGCAGGCTGGTTGGTTTCGTGGTGATCAAAATGGAGGGCTTCAATAAAGTTGGCTCGGTTGGATTGGAAACTTGAGGCGAAGGAGGAGGCTGAGACTCTGTAGTTACAACCTCCTCAAACGTTTCGGATGGACTCGCAAAGACGGATGCAATCCCGAACTTTGAGCGGGAACTGGACGGCACATAAGGAGTTTTCCTACTTCTTTCCCAGGGGTTATGATTGTCGAAATAAGGTTCGATTCCAAGGACAGCTGAAACAGAAAATGAAACGAACATTAGGAAATCTTATGGAATAATATACACCAGCAATCAGCCTCGAAGACATGCATAAAATCCCATTGCTCGTCTACCATCTCAATTCGTTTCTGAGATATGAATTATTACGCAGGTTAGCAAGCTATAGTCAGCACAATGGCAAGTGGCGTCACGTGCGGTACTCCGAAGCAGGAGTATTCTACCGCCTCTAAGGGATTCTGAAATATTCAACCTTGTGAAAATTTAATATAACGGAGTTGGTGCTTGGTCGGTAAAGTAAGTTTGTTTGAAGGTTCATTCTAAAATCTGTGCCACAAACAGGACAACAATCAGCATTTTCAAATGAATTGCGCAAACGAGAATAATATAGTCTAACAAAACGATGGTAAAACGAATACGCAAAGGCACGTCCCTTTGAAAATGCACCATGCTGAATACGTTATTTGGGATCCGTTTTTGTTCAAGTTTCCAGAAGAAATTGACACGTATCGAGTCGAATATGTGTCCAAATATCTCAAATATAAGTGTTTGCTATGTTTTAGCTTGAGAGTACATGTACTAAATGGTGCGTTTAGTATTTTAATTTACATATTGATCACAATGTTTTTTATGCAGACAAAACTTGTTTCAAATATGTTTTAGCGTTTCTTGGAACAGTCGACATTCGAATTTTTCCATTTTATTTTATTTTCGTGATTTTCCTCTTCAGTTCACATGTCTGATTAATTCTCGACGGTGTTTTATGTTAGGTAAAGTTGTTTTCCCTCACGAACATTTATGTCGCTGCATGAGCAATAACCTTATAACGGACAATAATTCCGTTTCAGGTACTTTTCGTAAGCATCAAAATGGATCAAAAGCCATACAAGTATAGCAATTCAAATTTACGATGGGAAGAAAGCATTTATATGAACTCGCGTAGAAAAAAAGTGGAGCACTATTTCTGCAAAGGTAGTTGTCAGTTTCACCTTTAGAAATATCAATCTAATAAAATATTAATACAGTGCAGAGCAGACCAACTCCCCCTAAAATGCTGATGCTATTGCATATTCAAAATGGAGGCATTCATAGATAAATATGCCAAACAAACTATTGGCATTTCTTTATCTTTCCCAATGTTTTACTCAGTTAAAACTCAGTCTTCGCCCTACGAATTCCCCAAGGCAAACTTTTTTTTGTTTCATGTTCGAATCGTTCTTCAAGAGTAAACCACACTGAGCAATACGTGCAAAATCAATACTCTTTACTAAGATCTTATATCAGCTGAAGTGGACATTTAATACTATATCTCTGTCTTTCGGATTATCGCTGTTTATATACATACATATTCGCGACTATTTGAAAACACAAGAAGGCTGCCAAATATAATAAGCTTGCAAATAGGTAGTATAATTCTAAAATCATCGAACGAAACAATTAGAAATTGTGAGACCATACAGATTATTGGTTGTACAATTCACCGATTTGGTTGGACATTTATAATAAATTTACAGTTCAATCATGTGTGAAGTCATCGTGTCTATTAGATGGAGATTGAAAGACATTAAAATCTGACTCAAAATGGTAATTTTGCTTTCAACTTGATTTTGAACATTAAAATGACGCTTTTAATATACAGTACTTCTTCACTATTTTGTATTTCCAGTTGCAGATGCTTGCGTGATCCGAACAGATTCAAACAATAGTGATTA